>RJWM01043790.1:0-13628 GCA_004363535.1 Dasyprocta punctata | reverse complement strand
GTGCAGGACGTCGAAACGGAATGGAGAAGCTTGTCTCCGTGAATGGCTGCAGGAGCGTGAACAATGAGATCATGAGATCGGAGCATCAACATTCAAAATGTTTTAATGTTGCAGTATAAATAGATCATGATCTGGATCAGAGGGTCAGAGGGCCTGAAGCCATTTACAGGCAGAACATCAACTTTCAGTGTTGTGGGATAGCTTAAAGCTCATGAGTGGTTTCTTTTCCTCACTGTCTGCACCTCCCTTTCCCATATAGTGAAGGGGTAGCGTGCGCTTGGCACTGACCATGACACTACTTTACAGAGCGAGTTCGTACAAGCTCATCTTAAGATTTCAGGTCTACAGTACATAGGATGGCACTCAGAATAAACACACTGCCCAGTCACTTGCGGGATAGTGAGCAGGAAATAGTTCTAGACATACTAAGAGTTTAGAGCAAGCCAAGATTATGATATCAGCATCCAAATCACCTACCTTAAACCTTTCTGCCAACCCAAACCTGAATTTTAACTGTTGTCAGCTTTATTGATTTGCAGTTCTTCTTCGGGACTCATGTCTAAATCACTATTTTATGTAAGCTACAGATACAGGAAAGTCTGAAAGGTTTTTACAACTCTGCTAAGATTTGAAAAGCCATGTCTATCTCCCTTCCATGTTTTCCTGGCTTTGTACTTTTCTTCAAAGCCTTTTACTAGTTCTGAGTCTCCAGAGCTCTGTAAAGGAGAAGCAGGAAGTCAGTGTTTGATGCATAAGAGCCAGCAACAGCTAATAGAGAAAAGGGCACAAGCACAACACCGAGAGGGAGAATTGTAGGCCCTGAGGGTACCAGGCCCGTAGAATTACAGATACTGCATATCATTTAGGAGTGACCTTTACCAACTCCTTCAATAAGGAAAAAGCAACAGGAATCTCTGTTGAAAGACCAGTTTTTCTTAGGTTATATAGCAGAAAGTTAAACACTTTTATATAACAACATCATTGTACAGTACCTTTTACCCAAGGAGTTTAAAATGTTTAAGTAGAAAGTGATGATCACTTTTGTTAAGTAGTAGGAATTGCTTCCCTATCTTTGTTTTATGTGAGGATCTCCTGAGTGCATCTACAGGATCCAGGCTGGAACCTCACGCTTCCTTTTCCTGTTCACTTTTAGTAATGTACTCTATATAAAGTTTTAGTCCCGTGATTGCTAAGTGGAAAAGAACAGGGGTTTGTGCTGTTTCAATTTTGGTTTCACTGGTACATTTCAGGAAATCAGATAGTGGTGTGACTCTGAATAAGAACTCTTTGGTGTCTGCAATGTTTACTAAAAAAATGAACTATTTTAGGAATTCAAAAGAGGTAATGTTCTTACTTACGAGGCAGATGAATAACTAAAACATTGCAGATGTATTCCTGTTTTCTCCTCAGAGGTACCCAGTGCCCTGACTTTCCTTTTTTTTTTGAAACAGGGTCTCGCTGTGTAGTGCATGTAGTTCAGGCTGGCCTTGAATTCACTATGTAGCCCAGGCTGGCCATGAATTTGCAGTGATCCTCCTGCCTCAGCTTCCCAAGTGCTGGGATTATAGGCCATGTGCCACCATGCCCAGCTGTTTATCTTCCTGTGGATGTTCGCATTTTTCTGCATGTATCTGTTCGAAATATTTGATTTACCTGTTTAATCTCATATAAACTTTATGTAAATTATATCATACCTCTGTTCTTCCATATTTGTATATGATATATATTGTAAAACATTTCAGATATTTATATGGATTTTACTCCTTCATAATATGATACATTTATTTTCATTGCTGTACTCTTATTGTATGATTTTATCACAAATTTGTCATCTATTGTTCCTTCTCTTACCAGTGGAAATTAAAGTTATTTTCACTTGCCTCAAGAGTGTGTTTTTTTTTTTTTTTTTTTTTTTTTTTGAGACAGGGTCTCACTTTGTAGTTCAGGCTGGCCTTGAGCTCACCGTGGAGCCCAGGCTGGCCTCAGACTCACAGAGATCCTCTGTCTCTGGCTCCTGGGTGCCACTGGGCCTGGCCTAGAATTTTTTTCCATGTTTCTGTACACACTACTAGGGTGCATTCTTAGTTATGAAATAGCTGGGTCACAGGGGTATGTGTGTGTGTGTGTGTATGTGTGTGTACATTCAACTCTTAATTAGGTGTTGCCCAATAGATACCTAGTGTACCAATTTACACTCCCAAAATAGCATATTTTCCTTGCTTTGTTAAAACTTGGTATTGTCGTACTTTAATTTTTGGCAAGTTCTGGTGGGTGGGAATGTTACATCATTGTGATTTTGTTATTTATATACTTGATGAAATATGTTTACATGTAACTAATATATTAATACTTATATTTAACTATTATGTGTCACTGCGAAATAAATGCTTATGTCTCTTACCCATGTTTATTTGGGTATCTCACTGGTTTACATGAGTTTATAGTTTTGCTTTGTTTTGTTTCTGGTTAAGTTCTTTGTTTTGAAATGTAGTGCAGAAACATCTTCCAGTTTGTGGTTGAGCTCTCTTAATCTTTTGTGATTTCCTATGGTTAACTGATTGTTAACATGGTTGACTAGTGTTTTCTCTTACAGCTTATGCATTTGTGTGTTAACTATTTTCTTTCCCTGAGGTCATAAAGATATCATGCATTTTCTTATAAAAGTTTTTAGATTTTGCCTTTCATTTTCAAATACTTAATCCATTGAGAATTAAATTTTTTGAATGGGGTAAGATAGGAATAGAATTTCCTTTTTCCATATGAATAAACAACTCTCCCAGCAGCCTGTTAGGAATAATAAAGTCTTTTCCGTACTCTTGTGTAGAGCCATTTTTATCCAATGTTGAGTTTCCTTGCAGGCATATTTGTTGCTGGGCTTTTTGTTCTGTCGCATTGATCAGTTTGTCTATCCATGTGTTAATAGCATACTCTCTTCGTTGCTGTAGTTTTGTAGTAGGCATTGCTGTGTGGACGGGCATATTCTTTCACCATATTTGATTCTTTCTCAAAACTGTGTTGGCTAAATGAAACTTAGAGGACAAACAAGGGACCCTAGATAGGATCAACAAAATGAAGTACAGAGTAGCAGGAACTGCTATGTTTATCACTGGTATTCTTTCTTAATGACAGGACATCTGGCAGACCCACCCTAATGGGCAGTTTCACATTTTCCCCCTACTATATTACACAAACAATAACATTTCCCTGTGTCTTTGTATTGCAAACAACAGAATAAACAATTCTGTTTGTTACGGACAACAATAAAAACGACAAAAACTGCTTAGCTATTTTTGGCACTTAATGGTTTCAGATAAATTTTAGAATCAGCTTTGTTAACTTCTGTGAGGAAAAAGCTGTTAGGATGTTTATTGGAATTACATTGAATTTATTACTTGCCATCTATAAAACTATCCATTAATCTAAATGAGATATAAGAATATACATTTTTTTACACTTTATTTAGATTTTTAAAACTTTTGAAATAATTTTAGGCTTACAGAAAAGTTGGACAACTTCTACAAATATGAACTGCATATCTTTTGCTAGAATCGTCAGATGTTACCAGAAAGACAAATAGTTGACGTTTATTAATTTCTTGGCTCTGCTCAGTAGGTTAAGGTCTTAATAAATGAAACTTCTCAAGTCTGAGAAGCCTGCACTGATTTGTTCCCCGGAATGAGACAGCCGTGTGGTCTTTAAAGTGACATGGGGTCCAAAGGGGTGGTTAGGTCCAGTACTGAGATCTCCTTTAATCAGAATTGATCTGTGTCCTTATCTAAACCCAAATAGGACTGCTGCCTCCCTCTGCTCCCAAGGGTGGTGCTCTGATCCATTCTTTTGAAAGTGGGCTTTTGCCTCTCCACGGAGGGTGTTCCCGGACAGCTGCAGGCGGGATTCAGATCAGCGTGTTAGGGCAGCGTGCCCCTCACTGCAGGCCAGAGATGCTGTCCTGGGAAGAGGCAGATGATCTTTTTTTGGGAGAGACAGTGTGGGATAGTGACACAGTCTCGGTGCCCCACTGCCTTAGGTGTAGACACCAGTGTTGCAGATTTTTAATTTTGAAATCTTGGGGAAATAAAGGACAACGTAACAACCTTGTGCTTAATTTATTTACTTCTAAAGTGTAACTAACGATAAATCATATATATTTACTATTATGTGAATTAAGTGAGTTTATAGTCATAGCCATTTGACTTAAAAAGGTACCCAGCAGGTAGTAAGTGATCAGTAGTTATAAGCTTGTAATATTTAATGTGTTTGACAAAGCTTTATATATTTTTAAAGTCTTGAATCTTCTTGTTGGATCTATCCCTAGATATCCTATAGTTTTTTGGCTATTACTGTAAGTAGTAGCTTTTTACAATTTTCATAATTATTTCAGGTTTCTTATATAATCGTCAGACTTATTGACCTCTCGTAGCTCTAACAGTTCTGGGTTTTTTTTGTTTTTTTTTTTTTTTGTTTGTTTGTTTTCTTTTTTGCAGTCCTGGGCATCAAATCTAGGACCTTGTGCATGTAGGCAAGAACTCTACCACTGAGCTACATCCCCAGTCCAGGTCTAATAGTTTGAATGAGAAGCATCATTATAAAAATGCATGCAAATCACATCCTCTGGAAATGATGACTTTCACTTCCTTTTTTCTAATCCTTTTATATGTCTCTTCTCTTTTATGATTTCTAGCCAGGGGTGGTGACACGGGACTATAATCTCAAAACTCAGGAGGGCTGAGGCTGGAGAATTGGGACTTCTAGGCCAACCTGGGATACATAATGAGATCTTCTCTCACACCAAAACAAAAAACAAAGATTGTTGAACCCACTGAGGTAATCCCAGGTACTCTTGAGACTGACGTGGAGAGATTGCAAGTTTGAGGATAGCCTGGGCAACATAGTGAGACCCTGTTTTGCTGTAAAAAATAAAAAGGACTGAAATACCCTTAGTAATCCCCACTATCCCCCTCCTCATGCTGGTTGGTTCCTCCAGTAAAAAGTGTATTAAAATGGAAATCTTTATTTTCTGCCAGTCTTAATGGGAATGTTTCCTACGTTAGAGGTATTGTATATGGTTTTTCATAGATAACCTTTATTTTCTTTTATTACTAGTTGACTAAATTGGGTATCATAAGTAGGTATTTTATCAGACATTTGTCTGTATTTATTTAGATAATCATACAGTCTTTATTTCATTTGTAAAGGAGCTGAATTATATTAATAGATTTTTTCTTTTTCTTTTTCTTTTTTTTTTTTTTTTGGTACTGGAGATCAAATTCACAACCTTGCACCTGCCAGGCAAGCACTTAGGCCACTGAGCTAAATCCCCAGCCTTATTTTTTGAAACAGGGTCTCACTGTGCAGTTCAGGCTGGCCTTGAACTCACTTTGTAGCCCAGGCTGGTCTCGAACTCACAATGATCCTCCTGCGTCTACCTCCCGAGTGCTGGAATTAAGGGCGTGCGCCACCTTGCCTGGCATATTAGTAGATTTTTTAAAATGTTAAAGTACCCATATAGTCTTGAAATAAACTATTTGGTTGTGATTTTTTTTTTTTCCCCTTCTGTACTGAGGATGGAACCCAGTGGTCTTGTGCATACTGGATAAAAACTCTACCAGTGACCTACACCCCTGGACTTTTTGTATTTTTTGGGACAAGGTCTTGCTAAATTGCCTAGGCTGGCCTGGAACTTGCATTTTTTGTGCCTCAGCCTCCTGAGTAGCTGGGTTTAAAGGTGTGTGCCGCTGCTCCTGTTCTTCTCTCTTCTCTTCTCTTTCTAACATTTAGAAAGTTAATATTCTCTCCCTCTCTTTCTTTCTTTTCTTTTCTTTTCTTTTTTTTTTTTTTTTTTTTTTTTTTTTTTTTTTTTTTTCTTCTTTTTTTTCTGAGACACAGTCTTGCTGTGTAGTTCAGGCTGGTCTTAAACTCCCTGTGGAACCTAGTCTGGCTTTGAATTTGGTGATTCTCCTGCCTCAGCCTCCTGAGTGCTGGGATTACAGGTATGGGTCACCACACCAGCTTAATAATTCTCTTTTGGATGTCTGGTCATGTTATGAAACTTTACTCATAATTTTGTTTTTATTACTATCTTTTTCTTCTCTTGTTATTAAGATCAGTGTAGCCTTTCAAAAGGAGCTGGGAAATGCATGTTAGTTCTTTTCTAGAAGAATTTGTATAAGGGCATATTAGTGTTCTGGCTGCAAACAGATGGCACACTCAGAGAGGTAATTGAATCAAATTTAATGGAGAGACAGTTTACAAGGTATGGGCAGGCTGAAAGGAGCTCGCAGTGGATGATGGGTGAAGCCAGTGTCACAGCGGGAAGCTGTTACCACCTTCTAGATCTGAAGGGTGAGGGAAGGAGTTATTTTCAAACCTGGGGAGAATTGTAAACTGAAAGAGATGCCATACAGGGACATGGGCTTACACTGAAGAATAAATTCATTGTGTTTGATGTGCAGTACAACAAAAAAGAAAAAGAAATCCTGGCCACGAACAGAGTGAGCCAGATAATAAACACCGCACCTCTGACCATCGTGTCCTCCAGTCTGCTGCTGGTGCTTTGCATTGGCCAGTGCCAACAGTAGTTTAGGAGGCAGGGCAACCTTGTCTAGAATTACTAGCTTCATGACTACAAATACAATGGACAGTGGGTCCGGACAGGACAACCTGAGACAGAGGGAGAACTGGTACTTTGAAAGTTTGGCAGAACTCTTGTGTACATTTTCCTGTAACATCATTTGTTCCTGGAAATTTTTTTGTTGAGTTTTATCTGATTCAAGGTCTTTAATATTATTGGCCTATTGAGGTTTTCTCTTCCTTCTCCTCCTTCTTCTTCCTTTTTTCTTTTTTCCTTCTTCTGCAATACTGGGCACCAAACCTAGAGGCTAAATGCTGGGCAAGTGCTCTTCCCTGAGCAGTGTACCCAGCCCCTGTGTCAATTCGATAAGGCATGTATTTCGAGGCAATCTCTGTGTTTATCATGTCCCATTTTCATTTGTTGTTTGTTTATATATTTTCTTTTTATTCTTGTTCAGTCTTGCTAGAGGTCTCTTTTGTTAGTGTATTTTCAAAAGACTAGTGTTTGAGCTGGGCCTGGTGGTTTATACCTGTAATCCTAGCACTGGGGATGCTGAGACTGGAGGATTCAGAGTTGGCGACCAGCCTGGGCTATGTGGTGAGTTCAAGGCTGGCCTGGACTGGATAATGAGACCATGTCTGAAAAAAAAAAGAAAAGAAAAGAAAAGAAAAGAAAAAAACCCCAGAACACTAAAGCAACAACAACAAAAGGACTAGTTTTTTATTTTGCTGATTATCTTTTTTATCTATTTTATTGTTTTCTACTTTTAAGTGTATTTTATCTTTCCTTCTACTTTGCTTGGGCTTACTCTATTTTTCTATTGTCTGGCTTTGCCTGTCTGGCTTTGCTCTAGAATTTCCCTTTAAGTACTTCTTTGTCTCGATCTCATGATTTATGATCTATGGTGTTTTCCTTATCATTTAGCTCTTAGTAAGTTTTAGTTTCTGTTACGATTTGTTCTTTGAGTCATGAGTTATATACCATTGTATTTTTAAATTTTGAAAACTTTTTGAAGTTGGCTTCTAACTTAATTGTACCATATATAGTCACAGAATAGTCTGAGTGACATTGCTTGGTTTTTACTGGTACTTCATTTGGAAGGTTGTATTTCAAATGTTAAGTTGGGTCCTGTATATCCTTAGGTCAAGCATATTAGTTCTGTTGTTCAAATCTTGCTAAACTTTGGTGTTCTTAATCTACTGATTCCTAAGAGAATATTTTAAAATCTCTGTGACTAGTAATTTGTCAGTGTCTCATGTGATTTGTAGTTTTTTTCTTTTTGAAGTTATCGTAAGTAAATTGTTTATATCTTCCTGGAAACGTATTTTTCTAGAGAGCGTTTTTCTTTTTTCTTTTTCTTTCTTTTTTTTTTTTTTTTTTTTTTTTTTTTTTTTTTTTTTTTTTTTTTTTTTTTTTTTTTTTTTTTTTTTTTTTTTTTTTTTTTTTTTTTTTGGTTCTGGGGATTAAACACATGGTCTTTGCACTGAGCCACATCTCCAACCCTTATTTTGGAGTCAAGGTCTGACCGAGTCACTGAATTGCGTAGACTAGAATTTTAAACTCATGACCGTCTTGCCTCTGCCCTCCCAAGTGCTGGGATTATAGGCATGCACCACCATGCCTGACTCCAGCTATCTTGCAGTTGACAATTAAAATTAAAAACACTTGATTACAATTGTGTTATTGTATTTCAATATTTCATTTAATATTTTATTATATATCTTATTAAGTATATTATTATTTAATATCTTACTTCGTTGGCCTTATGTTTTGTTTGCATTTTGCTTCTTTTCCTGTCTCCTATTAGGTTCTTTGGGTTTTCTTTATCTTATACTTCCATCCATACCTTTTTCCCTTTCCCACCATCTGGAAGCTTTCAGTTCTTTTAGAAGCGCCACTTAAATTTTTGGCCTGCATACTTCAATGAAATCTAAAGTTAAATCATTATCTTCACTCTCTTCCCAAATAAGAACCCACAGTTTGTCTTACACATTGCTGTGGTTCAGTGTTATAATTCCGTTTTGTTTTCATATCCTAGAATTAGTTGTTACTGTTCTTATTTGATAACGTCTGCTCTTTTGGACTCACCCACCTGCTCATGCCCTTCTCGGCCTACCACCCCTTTCTTTCATATTTCATCCTTCTGAGCTTTTCTCATGCTGCCAGAGGTAGGCTTTAACTTTTTTAAGTCTACTAGTGCTAAACTCTTTTTTTCTTACCTAAATGTGTTTCATCGTAACTATTAGATAATTTAACTGGATATAAAAATCTAGGCTTGCAGTTACTTTTTTTAAAAAAACAATAATTAGATGAGGTAATCCTGTTTCATCTTCTAACTTTTTTAATGTTGCAGTTGAGAAATCTGCTTTTCAACTCTGAGAGCTAATCTTTTTTATTCTCTTAGCTGCTTTCTTATCTTTTTGTTCAGGGCAGTCTACAAATTTACTGTCATGTGTTCCTGTTTGATTTACTTGTATATATCCTGCTTGCTGTTTGTCCTTGACTATGAGATTTCATGTCTTTCAGAGCATCTGACAAATTCTCATTTAAATCATTTATAGCTTCCAATTTTACCTTTCTTTTTCCTCTTCCATTTTTCTCTTTGGAACTCTTGGATGCCAGATATAGGACTTGCTTATTACTTCATGTTTCTGAAACTTTTTTCCAGTTCTTTATGCTGTACCTTGGGTAGTTTTTTATCTCTTTCTTTCAATACTTTCATTTTTCATTTATTTTTAATCTCTGTACTATTTATTTCTTTCAACTATATTTTAAATTTCTTGAAATAACTTAGTAGTTTGCCTATTGCCTTTGATTGTGTAAAAACAAATAAAAATGAGCAAATTACCATGCATAAATTTTTCTTGTTGTCTTTTTTGGGAAAGTAAGTGAGATTGGCTAGTGACTTTCCATTACGTTCTCTTCCTGCTCAAAAATTCCATGAAGCCTTATCATTCTGGCATCATACTGTTGAGCAAACATGCTCTATGGACCAGCGAGGCAGGAAGCTGGAGCCCAGCATCGTTTTGTATGCTACTCCCAGAGGAAGAGCAGCTCCTGAGTCATATAGGAAAACCTTTCAGAGTTGTACCCCTTGGGGCTCACAGCTGTGGCAGGGACCCGTTTCTATGACAACTGAAGTCTTGACTCTTCTCTGTTCTCAGAAGTGACTTGATAAAATTTTACAGCGGTTCGCATTCTAGGCAGGCTGATCCATTTTCTTTTACTCACTGTACTGTCCAGTAAGTAGCCACTAGCCACAGGTGGATATTTAACTTTCAATTAATTAAAATCAGTGAGAATCTAAAATTCCATTTCTTGCATAGTTGCATTTTCAGGGCTCAGTGCCCACACACGGCTGGTAAGTACTGTACTCAGACCGCACGTGAAAGGGGCGCTGTCACCACTGTAGAAAGTTCGGTTGGACAGTACTGTTCTAACCGCTTCCACAGTATTATCACAGTAGACACAATAAGTAAATGTGTTGGTTCAGAAAATGGATCAGAAGAAGCTGGTGCTCTCCAGAATCTCTCTTTAGAGTTACTGCCACTGTGTGTCATCTTTGTGTAGGAAGAATTCAGAGATGGGGTTGCATTCTGAGAATGACTGGTGAACCATTGGTGATCCCCAAGCCTTAATCTCACCAAAATTTGGTACCATGAAAAGGGAAAACAGATAAATAGGAAGGTGGGTGAACTCTTCAGTAAGGTTTGAGGAAAATGGAGAGAAAAACTTCTGCATGGCTTTACTGATTTTATGCAACTGTGGTTAAGCTGAGAATGGGGAGGTCAGGTTTGGGAGTTGATGGGAGAAAACCAGCCCAAGATCTTAGTACCTGAAATTTGACTCAGGTTGGAAATTCCTTGTAATGAAATCATCATTTCTCTCCTTCCCCTTAAGTTGCCATCTCATTCTCCTTTAGTTGCTATAGAGCAGTTAAAGGTTCTAAGGAAAAGAGATGCACCTCTCCCCCTCAATATATGGTACCTAGCGTCATTTCAGTGACTAGATTAGAGACAAACCACGGGTGAGAACAATGTGGGTCACACCACATCGTGGGCCCCTGACCCCCACAGGCCACGCAGAAAGGGAAGAACTGCTGACCCTAACTTTGATTTTTACTCATGGTAGACACTGCTACAACTTACTTCACTTTTTAAAGAGCTCTACAGGGACTCCGCGTCCTTCTCAGCACAGTACTCCAGGTGCCCACAGTCCATACAAACTGCCCGGATTGACATGTAAGACAGCCTGCTCTCTTTTGCTACAGATTTGGGATTTGGAGTTGCTATTTCAGAGGAAGGATATTGTTGTTGCTGATTGCAGGGTGCCCATTATGAGCCAAATGTGTTTGGTGAAAAAGCTATCAAAGAAAGAAAAGCATATCCTGAGTATTTATGGCCCATGGGACAGAGTAGGTGCCTAAATAAAAGTTTAGTGAAGATGAAGATAAGAAAGAAGGTACTTTTAGGGGTAAAGATAAATGTGATTTGTATTGAAAAAGGGGTTAGCACTTAGTTCATTCTAGTGACTTTTGAGAGTTTGGCAGCAGCGGCTTAGAGTTGACTTTCTGGAAGAAATTACTGTGAAAGAAAAAAAGGTGGTTTGTAAGCCAACAGAGAAGTTTAAAAAGAATTTAGAGGCAACTTTTGTGGAAGAAAGAAGTTGTTAAAAAACGCCACACAAAGGATGAGGAACTAATAGGTACTCTACAGAAACATAAATTAATAAACCATTAAAACCATTAGTAAACCATAAATTTGTGGTTTTTAAGTCAGTAGTTTTTGTTTTTTAAGCAAACCTGAAAACAAAGTTTCCTCTTAGTTTTTCCTGATTATGAAAATAATCAGAGTATTCACTGTAAAAATTTCAGAGTAATGTAGAAAATGGAAGTCTTCCTCACTTCATGATCCTTTGGTATATATATGTTTGCCTTTGTACATGAATGCCTGTGTAAAGCAGTGGAAACTGCATTATGTTTGTTGTTTCACAACTTGTTTTTTTTTTGTGTGTGTTTTTTTAATGTCCTCTTCATTGTTCAGTGTCAGTTGTGATTGTATTTTGTTTTGTTCTTGTCTCCATTGTAACTTCCGGAAACTTGTCCTACCTGGAAGTTGCACCTGTTTTCAGCAAATCTCTCACTCCCCAACCCCAGCCATTGTGCTGTTCAAGTAAATTCCTGATAAAACCCTTTCCTTTTTACTAGGAAGAGCATATCTACCATCTCCCTAAGTTGTTATAAGACCACAGGGAAAGATTGCGTAGCACCTCCTAGAAGCTTAGTTTATTCTTAGGGAACAATTCAATTATAAGCTACAAAAACCCCGGAGCCTGGCCCGACTGCAGGGAACATTTGGTAAATGAATAGCACACGACTGTAGGATTCATAGGCACCTTTCTTCTCCCCCAGGCCTCAGTTCTAAAGCAATCTGAGTATGTCTGCTTCCCAAGTTCACTACTTTTTTCTATTTTGTTTCTGGTAGAATGATTGCTTCTGCCAATGCTAGACTACAACATAAAAAATTTTTATCTTGGATCCGCAGTTTGAGCAGCTCTCAACAGAAAGGCTGGGCTGGTGGGGGAGACATTTCAGGTCAGGCTGAGAGGCAGCAAGTTCTGCGTCTGTACTCAGCTGGGTGCTTTTGCTTTCTTGAGGTGCTGGCAAACAGAAACTGTGAAACGGGCAGTGTGTTGGCGCTGTGAGCTGGGACAGCTGACATTGGAGCTCACTGAGGTCTTGTGTGGGATTGAGCTGCTGGCTGCACAGTCCGAGTAGCTGTCAGGCGACAGGCTAGCAAGAGGTGACAGGCTGGCAAGTGTCCTGATTTTCCTCTCTCCTTTGGAAACCTGTGGAGTAATGAAATGACCAGTAATCAAGCATCTTATTTGATTTGTAAAAAAAGCTCCCATCTGTTCCTGAATGATTATGTGAAGTATTCCTAAATAAGAAAAAACTCCCTTTTAAAGGTTTGGTACTTGATTTTTAAAAAGATGTTGGTATTGTGGCTGTCTGATGTCAACTGTGACAGCAAAAGTAAAGGCATTGAAAGGAAATAGAGCTGAGTATGAAGTTGAACCCATTGCTCAATGGCAAGGTCACTATAGGGTTCCAGTGAACTCAGATCCTTTTTGGATGACGTGTGTCATTTCCTCCATTCTTGCACAAAGTGGAGAAACAGGAGCAGATTAGGAAAAGTACTTGGAAAAAGTCTGTAATGATTTGGGTGTCAGCCAGGCTTAATACTTGAATATTTGAACTCTTCCTGCTGAAACTGTTGCTTTTGTAACAGTTTGTTTCTACTGGTTAATGTATCTTTTTGAGTTAAGAAGCAAGTAGAATGGTAACAGATAGTAATATGTAATACTAACTTTTGTTTTTTTTTTTTGAGAAGGGGTCTCACTTTGTAGTTCAGGCTAGCCTTAACCTGACTCTGTAGCCCAGGCTGGCCTTAAACTCACAGCAGTCCTCCTGCCTCAGCCTCCTGAGTGCTGGAATTACAGGCGTGCACCACTATACCCGGCTCTCTCTCTCCCTATTAGAATAATTTACTAAATTCTGTGGTCAGCCCTTATAGTCACTGTCTTGCGTAATACTGTCAGCCTAGTCCCCTCTTCTGCTTTGTCACTCTTGCTTGGCTAAGTCACAGCTGTAGTTCAGTTCACTCTCTGCCTGCTTTGTGGGTGCCTTCCTGGATTGGAAAAAGCCCCAAGCATCTTCACCGGCTCACTCTTAACTTGTGAGCCCTAACCTCCAGGTTCCAGGACTTTCTCCATTCCTTCTCTCTTTTCAAAACTCCCGTCTTAGCCTTTGCTGATACCTTTACTTTCTGTTTCATTGAGAAAACAGTTAACTAGTGCAGCCGCCCACACCTCACTCCTGTTTTCCCCTTTCCTGTACCCAGTTACCAGCTGTCCCTGTGCCTTGCAGGGGTGGACACCTCCACTTGTGCAGTAGATTTCAGCCTTACTTGTGGAGTCCCCACGGCTCTCCAGCCTTCCTCTGCTCTCCGTCCTAAATGTGGGTTTCTCCACCTCAACTGCTCCCTTTAGGTTTTTT
>RJWM01043789.1:0-13618 GCA_004363535.1 Dasyprocta punctata | reverse complement strand
TTTGATTGATGGGCACTTGGGTTGTTTCCAAGATCTGGCTATTACAAATTGGGTTGCTATAAACATGGGTGCACAGATATCACTGTGGTATGATGTTTTTAATTCTTCTGGGAAAATGCCCAGAAGAGGGATAGCTGGGTTGAAGGGGATCTCCAATCCTAACTTCTTGAGGAATCTCCACACTGACTTCCACAGTGTCCCAGCTCTACATTCTTGATTTACTAAATAAATTCTGGAATTCATGGTCCGATTCTTTCCTCTGATCTATACGGTTCTGCTAGCCTCTGCGTGTCCTTTTCTTTTTTAATTGCCATTTCATTAGTACGCGTCTGCAGGGCACCAGGGGCGCCGTCCTTGTGGGAGGCTGGTCCGCACGCCTAGCGCTGCCCCGCCTTTCCTGAGTGGCGTCTGCACTTAGCAAAGTTTCTTTGGTGTCATAACTGTGGATTTGATGGAAACAGGGAATATGCTCTATTACCTCATGACGAGAGAAGCAGAGAATCCAAAATATTCCTCAAAGGGAAGAATTTGCTTTTAAGTTTCTGGCCTTGTTAGATGTGACTTGAATTTATTGGTGGGGTTCAATGGTTCTGGGGTCCGCCGTGTTCACGACGGGTGAGTCCCAGCAGCGCATGCTCAGCACTTCTCAGGTACTATTCTCTGTTGCAGGAAGGCAGGAGAGGCTTCCCGACAGCATGGAGAACTGTACTCCGTACCCTCTCACATGCACCGAGTGACTCATCAGAGGCCCCATGGGACACTCGAGCAGGTCGTTGAGGTCAGAATCTATGCAAGTGGCCGCGGGGTTAAGGGGATGGCAGCACTGTGGGGCTCCGGGAAATGAGGAGCCAGGGATACCTGCTATATTGCACAGGAAGCAGTTGTGTCTATAAAGCCTGGAGCATTTTCCCTAAATCTTTGAGTAAAGTAGAGCACAAGTGGACTGAAATAAAGGGCCAGTCTAAATGGAAGTAGTTTTCTATAGGAGCCCCTTAGAATACCTCCATAATGACAGGCATCATAGGGCTACACTGAGGTCACAGTACGGAGAGTAGGACAGCAACGTACAAGGTTAATTGAACTGAAAACTGGAAACTGCATTCAACCCCCAAAGAGGCCTAAGGTGCTCAGCTTGCAGTGATGTGTTTCGGGGTTCCAGGCTTGGGGTGAAGGATGGCTTTGGAGGCCTAGGGTAAGCATACTGTGAACACAGCCTAGGTTCAACGGACAGCACCAAGGAAGTGTTAGAAGGAAATATTTTTTTAAAAAAGGCTTCCTATATCTCTGCCAAGGTGATCAAGCTCTCTTGCCAGCGTTGTGTGAGATCCTCCAGAGCTCCTGCTGAGTTAGGAGTCAGCAGCTGGACGTGGGGTGGGCGTCAGGGCGAAGACAACACACAGCACAGAGCACACCCTGGGGAAGACGGGGCCTCTCTGGCGTCACCTGCACAGCCAAGGCGCCTGGAGACCCTCTGGTTTAACGTTCTCCACGGAAGTTCTTGGAACACATTTGTTGTATGCGTAAGACCAGGAAGAAGTGGAACCTTAGAAAAGTTTGTTTCTCTCAGACTCACTGAAGAAGTAAGGTTCATGGACAAAATGGTGCCTGCCACCTGAGGAAGCAGTGCCATCGCGGCAGGGGACAGCCGAGCGCCAGCTGTTGACGGGACTGACAGGAGCCCCTGAACAGCGGAGCTGAAGAGGCTGCACTTGCTCCAGCGCGGGAATGAGAAACCACTCGGTGCCACGCAGCAGGGAGAACTTTACAGCGTACTCATTCTGCTTCTGAAAGCCTGGTGGGCCCCCGGGGTTAGGGTCTCAGGGTCCTCTCAGCCGTGGGGAGACGGGGCTGGAGACGCCAGCATCCTGGAGACAAACCCATGGGAGCCCCTCCCCGAAGCATCCTCATCGAGCCGTAGCATGGCTCTGAGTCCTCACTCCAGCCGGGAGCAGGCCATTCCTCTACCTTGTATATCTTGCCTAAGGGAGGAAGAGGGATTAGTACACAGTTTTCAGGGGTTTAAAGAAATATGCCAGGACTGCTGCAACCAGGGAAGAGGATGGGGGCAAGCGGAGGTTGGTGCCACAGTCCTGAGACACAAGCCCGCTTGGATGGAGGCTCGGCTCTGAGCCAGCCCAAGTCAGTGCCAGGGTTCCAGGGCAGCAGCAGTGCATTCTGGGAAGAGAGGCACAAGACATATCCTCTGCATGTCACTCATGGAAGTGACCCAGAGGCAGGAATAACCAGAAAGAGTGATTCATGTACTGTGTTCTAATGAAATAACTACAACTGCAGGCAATGGGGACAGACAGACAGAAACTGAAACAATCAGAAGCTAATTCTAGAAGTAAAAGTCACAATAGCAAAAGTAAAGCTGGCCTCCGTGACTCCATCAGTAAATGTAATACAGATGAGAAGAATTTGAAAGCAGGTCAGGAAAACCCCCAAACTGAAAATCAAAGAGGAAAAAAGTGTGGGAACAAACAAACAAGAGAGCATCGGAGACCTGTGAGAAATTTCAAAAGGAAGAGAAATGTTAAATTGAAATGCCAGAAAGATTAAAAAGAGAATTGGTCAAGAATTTTCCAAAATTATAGTAGATATGACAGCACAGACAAGCCAACCAGCTCAGAGAAGGATAAATAAGGAAAATACAACCCTGATGTGCTATCTTCCAACTGAAGAAACCAAAGCCAAAGAGAAAACCGTGAAGGAATCCAGAAGAATTTTTTTTTTATCCTAGGTAAGAACAAAGCTATGAACTGCATTGTTTTCCCATCACAAGCCATGAAAGCAGCAGAGTTCAGTACTGTATCTAACATGCCAAGAGAATTTTAGCTAGCATTCTGTATGCAGAGAAGGAGTCTCTGAGATTGAAAGATAAAAACTTTATCAGTCAAATAAAAACTAAAAGAATGCACATCTTGCAGACATGCCCTACAAGAAAAGGTTAAAAGAAGTTCTTCATGCAAGAGAAAATTATTGAGGTCAGCAACTTGAATCTACACAAAGAAAGAGCGTTGGAGAAGAACAGTTTGAGGTAATCTAAAGATGTCTGTTTATGGTTTAGATCCAAAATCCCCTGCAAAAGTCTCCTGGGTCCAAAGATAGGATTCTTAGGAGTTGATTAAATCATGGGGTGCTACACTGATCAGTGCTTACTGACCCCAGATGGGTTCGGAGCTGAATGTGCTCCTGGGAAGCAGTTCTGGCTGGAGGTGGTCACTGAGGCCGTGACCTGGAAGGATGCGTCCCTGTCCCCAGCTCCGCCCTTCTCTCTGCTTCCCGGCCTTCATGGGATGAGCACTTTTTCTCTGCCATTCCCTCACTGGGCTGTTTCTGCCTTTGGAGCCATGGATTGCCAGCCTGAAACCGTGAGCCAAGTTCAGTCCATCTTCCTTCAATTGTGGGTGTTGGAATTTGTCCCAGCAGTGGGACAGCTCATTAATACAACTTTAAAAGATAATAGCTCTAAAAACTCCAATTAATAGAAAATTCAAATTATAGGGACAGTGTACTAGGTGATGGAAGCAGGTGGACAAGTGAAGTGAGCAGCAACCACCCCAGGGGAGATGGGGCCTGGGAATGCGCCCCTGTGTCACAGGCAGGGTGGGGAGCAAGAGGCCCTGTACCATGCAGGACGCAGGTTGTGAAGAATGTGTGCAGTAGACTCTCAGCAACAAATGTGAGAAGTACAATCGATTCTCCGAGAGGGAAAAACAAATGGAATCATAAAATGCTCAATTAAAGCTACAGAAGGCAGGAGGAATTATGTAAGCAAGAATAGCCGAAGCCACCTGACAAACGGCTTGGATCATCAGCAAATTCAAAACAGCCTGTGTTGCGTTGTGCGTCTTCGGTTACGGAGCCCGGACCTCTGAAGATGTGGCCACTCACGGGGACAAATCCTGAACGCGGTAAGCAGCCCGCGGGCCAGCGGGGCTCAGGCGGCAGGTGCGCTGCCCGCCCGCGGTGCTCAGGATGAGGGGCGGGAGAAGCCCGGGGCTGAGCCCAGGCGCAGCTGCAGGCTGCGAACTTAGAGACGCACTCCGCCCTGGGGAGGTGGGGAACGGGGCTGCTGGAGCACGGCCCTGCGGGGGTCCGAGCTGCCTCCAGGTGACGGCGGTGAGGAAGGCGCGTGCCAGGGCGCTGCTCGGGGTGGCTCGCTCCCACTGGGGAGCGTGAAGGTGTGTCCACGCAGGCACCAGCTCCCCGCTCCCGGCGTGAGCCCTGGGCCCTGAATACTCACCGATAAAAGTAAAGAGCACGGGAAGACGCTCGCGCTCTGGTGCCTGCCCTCTCCTGCGGTCTTCCGAAGAGCTCCCTGGTTCGCGAAGTCTCAGCGGGTCAGAGTTACTTTATTGAGAGGCCCATTGAGACAGCTCAGATCCGTCCTCCCATCGAAGAGTGAGGACTGCAGAAGTCAAAGCGAGAGAAGAACACAGACAGACGTGCAAGAGACAGAAAGCTGTCTTAAACCCAGTGCGCCCCTTCGACTGTATCAATAATGGTGTTAAATGTGAATGAGTAAATGAATCTGTTAAAACACAAACATAGTCATTTAAAAAGTAAGACCCAGTTCATTGTCAATGAGAAATATTGTAAAATCAAAAACTAAGATAACTAACAGCATAATAGCATATTAAGTTCTAATATATTAACACAAATCAAAAGAAAACCAGAGTAGCTCTATTAATTTTAAACAACATAGGATTGTAAGAAAGATTATTGACCATAAGAGAGGCAGACCAGGCCAACTGTGGAGGTGCACGCCTACGATTCCAACACTCAAGAGGTTGAGGCAGGAGGAACACAGTGAGTTTAAGACCAGCCTGAACTGCAGAGTGAGAACTTGTCTCAAAAAAAAAAAAAAAGAGACGAAAAAGAAAAAGAAAGAGAGAGAGAAAGGAACAAAAGAAGACAAAAACGAAGTGAGAGGTTGAAGTGGTCAGCTCTAAGGATGGAGAGCAAACCTAAATGGTTATGCACTTTAAAAAGAAGGAAAAGAATGCCACCATAGCGTGGACAAAAAGGCGTAGGTAACAACACACTGTCCCAGAGCCCAAATGCCCAGAGCTTTGTGCGAGGCTAAGAAAGGCATAGTATTCTCAGAAACAGATCACTGGAAACACCGAAAAATTAGGCTATCTACTTCAAAATATGGAGAAAATGGTAGTTAATACAACTTGTGAGCAAAAGATGAGCTGGCACCTATGTGTAGGTGTGGTTCTCTTGGAATGTTATATACTTTTCCCGGGCTCCAACGGTGCGAGTCTGAAACATAGCAACGAAGAATTATTAAGCTTTCTACAATATGTGGGATAACTGATTAGGTATCATTTGTTCTGAATAACTTTAGAGACAAATTTAATAAATTAACAAAACCACCCATGTAATTCTGGAAAGTAAATGCCAATTGGTTTTAATGACGTGGTTCAGATGGACATCTGTCAAGCACATTAGCGACAGCCACTTACGAGTAAGAACTCTCTGCCTCCTGTACTAAATGTTGTGTCTACCTATAAATAAGGTAAAATACTGAGACAATTCCACAGTAATCAGGAAAAGGAAACCACACACAGACAATGCTGGTTCTGCGTTATGTGTGTGAATATATATTATATATTCATAATGATATGGTATATTATCATATATATGATAATATTGCAGACTGAAAATAAGCTAAAACCTCAATAATAAGTAGTCAGCAATGAGGGCATGTAGCAGAGTAGTTAGTTTTTTGACAAACACCAGTATCTCGAAGGATCTGCATACATTAAGTCTAGAACATACACAAGGAAGCTAAATTGGAATATTTTTGGTTCAGAGAAACGCAGTATATCTGATTTGTCTAAATAAGTAAATATTCACTAAAATGCGTTTTAGAAAACAACTAATGAGGGAGCGTGGGCCGGGGAGAGGCACTGCTGTCGGCCGACATGCGGCTGCACGCGGCTGGCGGGGTCCTGCAGCCACAGGCTCCGTGGGGTGCGCCCGGCAAGCCGGCGGGCAGGAGAGACTGAGGACAGGCTTCGCGGGGTGCGCAGGTCTGGGGAGCACAGGGTGGTGTCGCCGGGCTCCGAAGGCTGGTGGAACCGACACCCAGTGAGAGTGCAGGTTTCAGGGCCGGTTCAGAGCCGGGAAAGAGGCCTGGTACCCAGACCCACAGGCTGGGCAGCCCCGTCTGGGTCAGCTGTTTCCTTCTTCCATGCTCACCGTCGGCTGATGGGACGAGACCCACCGACGTGAGCAAGGGGACCTGCTGCACTCCGTGAACCGCTCCAATGTTTATCTCCTGCAAAGCTTCTCGCACGCACACACGCACACACGCACACACACAGATGTTTGAACAAATGCCTGGGCACCTCATCAGTCAGTAACGTTAACATCCAAGTTAGCCATCACTAAAAGTATAAAAAATAAATAACCACTAGATTCGCCTCTTGGAAAAGTGAGGTGGCTAAAAAAGAATCAAAGCCTCTAGGACAATAGCTGAGATTCAAAACTCAGGAATTCGATGACAGAAATGAATAGACCTGAAACAATGAAGAGAACAGCTTTGAATGGTAGATGAGGGTGTAAGAATTAACTCAGGAAGCTGCAGATATACAGGGGAGACACAGAGACAGCAAGAGCTGAGCGGCACGAGAGGGGGTGGGGAAGTCTAGCGACAAGAAGAGAGTAGAGCAAAACCGAGGCTGCTGCCCTGAAGGCTGTGATGGGGTTTTCCAGAACTCATAACACACGCAGAACTAAGGGCTGTAAAGAAGCAGATCTCAGGGCAAGCAGAGCAACGGGACAGCACCTGCCGGAGCAGAGCGGGAATTACCCAAGACGGCTGCAAGTCTGCAACAGGAAGCAGAGACTTAAAAAGTGATCATCGACCTGGGAAGCACACAGGAGAGGCATCCAGCTTCCCAAGATAATAACGGTGAGGGGAACGGAAGAATGCCTTCCAAAGTTTTAGAAAAACCAGTGAAATTTATCAGATTAGAATTACATTCCCAGTAGAACTAATGAAAATGAGGAAGCAATAAAGACAAGGAGAAATGGAAATTGTACCATTAACATTCCTTCATAAAAGACATTTCCAAAATACATACTTGAGAAAGAAAAGAATTACAGCAAAAAGCATGCGATCATTGGCAGCAGTTTACAGGCAAAGAAAATGCCAGACAAGTGACAAAAATTTTTAAATTCTGTGCATAAGATAATAAATTTTAATATGCAAAATCTATAGCCAGTTTTAGTTTGAATTTGCTCCTTTTAGAAAGAGCAATAGATAACGAATAGTATTAACATTTAAAAGCATTTAAATATATAGTTTAAGAATTGAATTCATGTTTATAATTCTCAAATAAGTATAGGCAATCAATAAAACAAAACTAAAAACAAAAGTTATCACCTTCAGAAGTGATAGAATAAGGGTAATGAAAGAACACAAAAATATGAAAGAATAAAAGCACAAAAACTGCAAATGTAAAATGAGACTAAAACTAAGTGCAAAGATGAAGATTAACAGATTGGATTGGGAGAGAAAGAAAACGAGAGCACGGTCCGAAGCCGCGCTCCAGCCGTGCCGCCTCCGCGTGCAGCAGGAGACCAGGAAGAGCGACAAGTCCTGTGGCGAGGAGCGGGGCGCAGGGGACCTCGGACCCCACAGGGCTGGCAGAAGGTACTGTGCCGCCTGAATGCCGGCTCACAGAAGACAGATCAATGCAGAAGCAGCTTCCTCGGACCGGCGCTGCGCATTCACGCGGGTCAGTGTTGAATTCGCCAGCCCGAGGCAGACCCTAACCATCTTCGCCTCCGAGGACCGGGAAGCAGGGTCCTGCTGTCGCGGTGCGCGCTCACCTCCTCCTGGGTTAGAGGGGAAGGAAGCAGGGAAGACACGGCCACCGCCAGTCAGAGCCGGAGCAAGTCTGTGACATCGCGGGCGCCTCGCCTCCGGCCTGGGCTGCTCCAGAGCTGGGACTCAGGCCAGAGCGGCTTCCCCGCGACCCTGGGCAGCGCGACCTCCCTGTGCCCACTCCCCCAGCAACAGCGTCCCGTCCGCATCCGCCGGTGTCCTCAGATGCCCAGCCCGCCAAGTGCTGGCTCGTTAGAAACCACACGGACCCGATCCAGGACAGCTGGGGTGTCCGGCTGCCGCTCAGTCCACTCGGAGCTCGGCCCTGCCCCCCACCCTGAAGACAGCACTGTGGCCCCCGCTGTAAGAGCCCACGGCCCACAAAGGACTACGCAAGGCTCAGTGAAGAGTTAGCCACGTGTCTAAATTTATTGACTAAGCACGTGGCATTCTTAACGAAGGAGCACTCATAGTGGAACACGGGGAACATTAAGTGGTGTTAAGTACCGAGGTATACATCTACTTAAAATTAAATAAAACAGCTTACATTGCACACAGAAACAAGGATTCCATCCCCTTCTGCTAAAAGTTAGGGCTCCAACATTAACTTAACAGCAGGTTAGTTTGCAGTACTGAAGTTCTTTCAGGTTCTGCTCTGTTTTTGTTATTACTGTAGCTGTGAGGTACAGACTCACTGTTAATCTCACACACTTCTCCCCTCTCTAATTTTGAGACCCTCTTCTTCCAGGAAAAGCATGTCAGTAGTGCCGATCTCCAGCTATACCACAAAATTGGAACTATGTAAATAAATAAGCTAACTGCTTGGGATTTCTGGAACCCGCTATTAAAATCCCTCTGATGTTAAGTTGTGATGATATCGAGTGAAGGAAATTTGAACACAGAATGTTCTAACTTTCCTTGGCCATCATACAATGCTTAATATGAGACTCTCAAATGGTCCAGGGTCTGCTGCCTCTTTAGAGGATTTCATAATCCTGGCAATTGGGTTCAAGATCATTTTGACAGTCTTGGCTTTAAAACATATTTGCAGAAATAGACAATAGTCACAGTTGGCTAAATGCCCAGTTTTAAAACCACATTTCTTTTATCTGTTCCATAATGCTTTTTGCTTTGTCATTAATTTTTACAGCTGAAAGTTTCCTTATTGGACCAAAAATACGGTGACTTTAATCCTTTATTTTACAATCCACATAAGAATTGTATCTATCCCCTGAGCTTTACTGTTAATATCCTGACCTTGTTTGTATAATACAGTATTTACTTCTATTCACGTAAAGGATGGCATTGAATTAAAAATGTTTAGCTTAGTCTTCTTTTTCAATACACACAAAGACACTCAGCTATGGAAACAACAAAATGTGACATTTTTACGTGGCGTCATCACTGTCGTGCGTTTGAAGAAGACTGGCAGTAGGATGGAGGAAACAAATGCACACTCACTTTATAAGCTCATTACTGAGGTACAATACGTTTTTAATCCAAGAGAAACAAAAACATATACTTTCTACAGCCCTTTCTTATAATTTTATCACTATTACATGCATTTATGGAACTTTTATTTATATTATGCCTTCAAATCAAAACACTTTAAGGTATAGGATGTACATTATGTGCCACTCAGATATGTGAAAGGCTGCTAATTTTTATAAAACAGCTTGAAATATAAAGCAAAGACATAATTTAATATTAAAACAACATACTTTAAAAATATGTGTTAACATCTCTCATTTTGATTATACTGTTTGGGTTAAATTGTTAATACTATTTTATGTGAAGAAAGCTGCATGAGAATCAGAAAATGTTGATAAAAATGTATATATTGTTGTAGGATGAACATTTATTTTAATAGTAATTATAACAATCCGAATAGTTTTCCTGTTCATATTATTGGGATGTTTGTTGACAATGTTTTGAAAGTGTTATTTTTAGAAGAGTTACAGACGGGTCACAGATTAAATAATTATCCTCCATTAGAGATAAATTTCCTCAGAAGATTAGATGTGGTAATTCATGTAGGAAGCTCTGCTTCCGCTAAAGACAGAGGTTTTGTCAGACTTTTCCTCGAACAGATAAAAATTGTAATCTCCAGAGAAAAAATTAAATTAAATTAGGCAATTATCAGCGAGCAGCAGAGAAAGTCCAGACGCAGGCAGTGGGTACAGAAGGGAGTCACCATTTGGAAGATGGAAACAGCATTAGATGAGTTTATCTTTTTATTTGTAACTTTTTTCCTGACAGCAAGCCCATTCTGTGGCATGTGAAGCAACATTTACAAACTTACAAATTGCTTAAAGAACTGCTGGGAAGAGTTTGGTGACTACCACGCAACTAGAAAGAGATCTCAAGCGGGAAACACCAGTAGTGCCCGTGCACTGTTTGCAAATCCTGGGTTGGGTCCCAGACGCTGCTTCCGGGAGGGGACCAGTGGAACAAGAGCCCGAGGGGCTTCTGCTGCCCTCGGCCTCAGGGAGGTTTGAGCGTGGGCCGAGCCACTGTAGCAGCCATGGAATGTGCTGTCACAAACACAAGCAAGAACTTCAGAGAACCATGAAGGAAACTGTAGTCTTTGTCACATCATCATTCACGATACCCAGAGCACAATCCGGAAGTGGACCTATATTCAGAAGGAAAGACAGCAAGACAGATAACCCACATTTTGGAGTTAGGAGTCAAGGATGGCACTATGGTTTCCACCTAGAATGTTCTGTCTTATGCAGTGAGGTGGGGGTTCCGGAAGATGCGTGGATTCAAGGGATGCCATACTCGTTGAGTCCCTGGCCAAGTGTGCTGTTAAGAGAAGGTTGTTTGGAAGGGCGCATTCCTGCACAAGTGTCTTTAGAGGGTGCTGCTCCCTCCTGGACTCTTTCTTCCTGGTGTCCTGACGTGAGCAGATCTGCTCTGCCATGCCCTCCCATCATGATGCTCCTGCCTGGAGCCAGATGACCATGGACCAACTCCTCTGAACCGTGAGCCAAGTAAAGGTTTCCCTCCTTTAAATCATGAGTTTTAGTGTTACAGGAAGCAATGAAAGGCTGGTAAAACAGATGGTGAAACAGCTGTCAAGTTACTTTCATGGCACAAAGGACAACCTGCTTTTCATGATCAAACAAGAAGTCCCAAGGGAGAAAGAAAATAATGAACAAGAGCCAAATGTTAATATTACCACTGAAAACCAGAATCTAATGTGATTATAATGGAATGTCTTAATGTATAATATGATTGATCCTGTAAAGCAAGAGAGAGAGATAGGAAGGAAACAATAAAGAACTGCTAAACATTAAGAAAATATAGCCCACTTAACTTGCCTGCATTGAACAGCAAGAATAAAAAGGTAATTATGAGAAGTGTGTGCTCCTTGAGTTAAAAAAGTAATATATTAGGAAAATCATTCTTAAGTCTTTTTTTTTTAATATATAAAGAAGGTGGTTAATTCTCTTTCTACTTTGATCTTTTCTTCTCCACTACCTCTTCCAGGTTGGTATACTCAGCTGAATGTACTCTGACACATTGGTCACATTAAAATGGACTTTACAGATGAGTACAAAACACATATTGTCAGATACTGTTTAGTTTAATACTCAGTTATAGGGCGGCGGTTGTAGTGCATGCTAACATAAAAGGAAAACTGTAATTCTAGTCTTTAAAAGCACTAAGTTCTTTTTACTTTTACTTCACTTTAGCAGTACCTGAAATCTAAATAAAATGGATATACATAAAATTTATAATTTGCAGGGGAGAGAGGACATGAATTTTGTTGAAATTGTATTGTAACAATTACTTTGATGAAAAGTGTTTTAATAGGCAGATTAGCAAAATCTTTTGCTAGTAAATATACAAAGAGACTAGCAAACTAAATGACAGTGATAAATCATTTTCTAGAGAAAACTGTTGGCACTGGGTAAAGCTAAACACATAAACATATGAAAATCACATTTGCATTTATACATAGATCCATATCTTTATTTTGGTGACTGTCTCTACTAAAGAACATTATTTCAGCTTTTACACCATACAACATTTTAATAGAAAATAAAATGAATTAATGCAAGCCTTATCATTAGTAATATGAAGTATCTATAATACTGAAGTATCAAAATTAAAAATAAGTCATGCAATTTTTTCTTTGACTTTTTAAGCATTTTTCACTGGATCACTTTTAATTTAGTTATTATCATTTTTAATGTAGTTACTATCCAGTCCAATGGAAATAATTTTCTTCCTCTTCCAGCTGAATACGTAAGTGTGGCAGATGAACTGAAACAAAAATAGAGAACAGGCCTGTTCGATAAATAAATAAATACTTAATTTCTACCTAATTAAGCCTTTATCCCAGTTTGACAGTAGTAGTATAATCACAATGAGAAAAACAGAATAACTGAAATATTTTTATGTGCATGACTATTTTTGTTTGTTTGTTTGTTTTGTTTTTTGCACTGGGAATCAGACTCAGGATCTTATGCTCGCCAAGCTTGCATTTATGGCGCTGAGCTATATCCCCAGCATGACTGTTTTTTACATCAAGGAATATTTGTTCATGAGAAAATAGGCATTTCTTATTAAAATACCACACTTCCTTCTCTGATCACCCAATAAAAGACATTTCCAGGACAGAATCAGCTAGCAGCCACAGATCTACCAGTAGATTTAATGTATTCGATGTTTAAATCCTAGATAAATGAAGATTTCTCATTCAAAAATGTTGAACATCCTAGAGAAAAAGCTAAGTTTGTTGTAAAACATTTTACTCATTCTAGTTTTATATGCAATCAATGATTTTTCAATTCTTAACCTATATTTAATTTTAAAAAGGAGTATATAAGATGGCATTTAAATGAAACGTTTTAGTTTTAATAGCTTTTAGGGTGAATTTCACCCCCAATATTTACATGTTCAATCCTAATCCCCAGTACTCAGAACAGGTCTGCGGTCTATTGGCTTTTCAGGAGATAATGAAGTTCAAACAAGGTCTTTAGGATCCAGCAGCCTTGGACCCATGCCACTGTGTCCTTTGGAGAAAAGGAAGCCTGGGTACAGACACCCAGATAGAAGACGAAGTGGACCCAGAGGGAGAGAAGCCCTCCTGGGAGGCGAGGACAGGAGAGAGGTCTCCAGGAGCCAACCCTGCTGACGTTAGATCTTGGGATGTCCTGCTGTAGAATGGTTTGAAAACAAGGACCTGTGGTGGGAAGTAGTCAGGCAGTGATACTTGGTTATGGCAACTCTCACAAACCGAAGTGGCTACATTTTACGGGAGTGTGTAAATAGTGTTCCCTGTTCCCATGGAGGCCTTGTTTTAGTAAGATATGAATGTTGTTTTCAACCACATATTTATTCTATTGCGTATGTTCTCAGAGGTAACTGTTTGACACTTCAATCTAAATTTGCATTACTGTTTTATTTTAAAAGTTTTGACACTTTAACACATAGAGTGATACTGTAAGAGTTACATCCACATTCAATTTGAAATTCTGAAAAAAAAGTGAATTCAATTTAGAAATGTTAGGCAACACTATGGGGACTTCTAACAAAATTATTATTATTATTTTTTTTTTTTTGCGGCACCGGGGATTGAACTCACAACCTTGCGCCTACCAGGGCAGGCGCTTAAGGCACTGAGCCAAACTCCCGGCCCTGGTTTTTTGAGGCAGGGTCGCACTATGTAGCTCAGGCCGGCCTTGCACTCGCGTTGTAGCCCAAGCGGGCCTCGAACCCACAACGCTCCGCCTACCTCAGCCTCCCGAGTGCTGG
>RJWM01043788.1:0-13639 GCA_004363535.1 Dasyprocta punctata | reverse complement strand
CCTCTGCACGGTTAGCCGGCATCATCTTCAGCCAGCGGGAGCTAGGTTCTGGGATCCTAGAGTTACAGGAGGGAAAAACTTTCTTGAGAAAGTGTGTGTGTGTGTGTGTGTGTGTGTGTGTGTGTGTGTGTGTGTGGCGGAGTCTGTCTGTAGATCTATAGTTTTGGGTATAGTTTTCGGTAAAAAAAAAAAAAATCATCCTCAGTGTTTCCAAAAGCCACCTTCTTTTCTGGGGAAAAAAAAAAGGTTGACAGAAGAATTTTATGCCCCTGTGGCTCTCTACAGGGAATCGGCCCTGTTGGGCAGGGTGTGCAGCATGGGCATTCCTGGAGTCCTAGAAGAGGTTCTTATGCCAACAATAGAGATGAGGACAACTTTTTATCTTACAGAACTTAATTCACCATTATGGGAAATAATTATATTCACAGAAATCTAGTCCAGCTACTTTGAGGAAGAGGCAAGGCATACTCACCACAGTTTTGCACAACTCTTTGCCATTAAACTGAATCAAAATTCCATTTTCTGTCTAGTGAAGTCTGGTTGGTGATCATGTAAAGCCTGTACCCCTACCTGCAGGGCACTGTATTTGGGAGAGGTGAGTGTTTTTCTGACATACATTCTATAGAGGAGATTTAGGGATGACAAACAGCTTGCAGGCATTTCAGTGAAGTTAAAAAAACTGGCATGGACTATGACAGAAAATCTTTGTCATTTTTCCCACCTGAAAACACCCTGAGTCCTGACCCACCTCTGGACCCCTGTCCCCTTTCCCTAGACTGAATGCTGTATTTGTGGACTCCTCTAAGACTGAAATCCAGCATCAGGAAGAAAATCAAATACTGGTTGATGAGACAAAGAGTTCAGGCACTATTTAAAAAACAAGTAATTTTCTTAGCCCAAGCATTTTGGAGGTTCTGTTCCTATGTCTTATATTTTTTTAAAAAGTACACTGTTGGACTAGTAGACATTTCATTTCAAATTCCCATCTCTGCCAGTAGGACAGCTCCAAATGCAGCTACAGTGGACATTTCCATATTTGTATGGAGTAAAAGATGGACATGGTAAAGCATTCAATTGACAAATTAGGGGACAAAAAATAAATGTGAATTTCATGCTCTGCTTACAAAACAAATTACATGAAAGTCCAGTCAAAAAGAATGAAATTAATTTCAAGAGATTCTTCAAGGGACTCAAGGGATATTGGTGACAATACTGAAAAGTGGGGAGTGGACATAGGGCTGGGCGGGGTCAGATGCTCACAGCACGCATTTTTATTCATCATTTTCCCAGAAACGCCATTCTCTAAGTCCCTACTGAAAAAGAGTTTTGTCTGGAGTGGTAATGACCGTGCTTTCATAACCTCTACCTAATCCAACTTAATTCTACCCTTTGTGCCGGGTGTTGCATATTCCATAATTACAGGAATTCTTTCCTCTTTTCCTTTCCCAGATTTGGTGTCAAGCTTGGAGCCACAAGACACAATCAGTTGACGTGGCTCGGGATATAATTTCTAGCAAAGTCTGACTCATTTCTATGCTATCATGTGTTTCCTAAGGCAATCAGTATGCCACTAAGACCCATAAAGGTCCCCATTGCTTGGCCCCTCTGCTATCCTGAGCAGCCTCTCCATTCCTCCTACCTTGGCTCTGGTTGGGGGTGATACTTTCTTACATATCGCACCAGCTCAGCACTGGACCTTGTGGTACAGCTCCCCATGCAAGCAACTCTCTTCCTCGCTCCACTGTCCCTTCCCCATTTTACCTCCCCAAGCCATTAGCTCACATTAACAAGCATCAAGCAGATCTACCCTGCCCCCAGCTACTACACCAGGAAAGAATTAAGTAAAACTTAACATGTTGCAAGAACTACTAGAAAACAAAGTGACCAGCATTTCTTCTTCTGTCTCTTGAGAAAGTAAGGAAATTGGGGAAGGGAGTTAAAAGGGTTGAGGTAAAGGGCATGGATCAGTCTCGGGCTCAGTAGGATACCCACTGGAAATTCCAGGCCTGAAGCCACTGTTCTTTCAAAGTCAGAGAGCAAATTAAAATGAGACAATCTTTGTTTATTCATCAGTGGGAAGCAGAGTGAGACCAGCTTTACCAGCATGCCGAGTTCAGCTGGTAGAATGCATTCTCCATGGCTTTGATCTCCAAGAAACTATACAGCCATGGTGTCAGCAGCTTGGTCACACACAGAGCTGAAGTCATTCTCTCAACTGTCTCCAACAGACTGATTTGGGCTACCATTTTGGAAACAGTTGGATGCCACATTAATTGTCCCCATTGAGGTTTTCTGTTGGGACTGAATTATCAAAGTATGAAAGAACTTTTCTTGGCCCCCAGGATCCACCATATTAGGTGGAAAAGAAATATCTGAGGACCTCTCTTTAAGGTCGTTTGATCCCACCTTCTCTCAACCTTGGGAATAAACTCCATTCAGAAGGATTGTAATTGATCATGTCCTTCAATTCTTCCTTCTCCCACTCCTCACAACTCAGTTAATGCCATTACTAGCATCTCTGTGAAGATCTAAAACGTCCCCCCTAGTGTCTCACATGTCTAGAAGGTGACTGGACCATGTGGGGCACTCTGCACATCTTCAGTAAGTTCAGCAGCTCAGTGTCCTCTCAGGAGGCGGAGTCTGGCTGGATGTGATCACAGCGTGTGTGACTTCAAAGAGTAGGATGAGCAGCTGCTTCTGCCATGCACTTCAACCATGTCTTTTCTATTTTAGAGCCAGTCAACTTCGAACCCACTGGAAATTCTGAGCAAAATAAACATTATTCTTCTAATTTGCCCCAAGACAAGAAAGCTAAGATAACCCCTGTTTCCCAGTCCTGATACTCAAGCAGTTTTTGACTCCTTTTACATATGACTAGTACCTCCCACTCATTCTAGCACAAAATTCTATCAAACCTGCCACATAAATATCATTTACCTCTGCCCACTTATGTTCCTGCCTACGTCTCAGCCTTAGGCAGGGTCACCTTCATCTATGACCCATTCTCCACAAGTTCAGAGATAGTCTGTGAAAACATGCAGAAAGTGTTGTTTCTTGCTTCCAGATTAAACCTCAGCACCTTTTCACTGCTTCCCACTAGGATACAGTTTTCACTCCTACCTCTGATTGGTAGTCCAGAGTTTTCTTCATAGTGCAGCTCCTGCCAGGTTTTCCAGCCTTATCCCACCTTCTATTTCAACCCTCCACACTGCAGGGCACACTTGCACACGCACACAGATGTATGCACACTGTGCTTCAGTCATACTGCATACTCAGTCCTCTCCCGGTTCCTCGCAAACTTTCCCCGTCTTACGCTGCCAAGCCTTACCCTGGAATACTCTTCCTTCTGCTCGTTTATCAGGGTTCACCTCACAAGTAAGCTGGGAATGTTTGTCAGAGCAATCAGGTTTCAGAGTGTTATCTTTACCCAGTGTCCTGCCTCCACTGCCTAGAGACCAATTTCCAAACAGTGTGGGACCACCAGAGAGCACAAGAGAAAGTCCATGGGCTGGAAGCGGCTCACTCTTCCTTCCCGCCTCGGTTCTCACATGCCCTGGGAGGAGTGCACATGCAGGTGGGCATTGTGCCCACACATCCATGTCCCATTCACATGCCTTCTCTTAACACTACCCCAGCCAGTGCACAGAACCAGCAGAGATGATGCGACTGATGCTGTCTGCTCTGGAAAGCTGTGTCTGGGGAGAGGATCCTGCATGCCAGGAAGCTGCTGTATCTGCTGTGGCAGAAATTCCCACCCTGAACACCCAGAAAAGGGGTGGCCACAGTGCATTTTAAGCAAAAATTGCCCAATTGGCCTCAAGATTGTTTTTCCCATGGCTAGAGTGAGGCATCCTGTAGCACAATGCTTACATACATGGAGCCTGGGGAGGGCGTAGCATGCTGGAGTCCAGGGAGGGGCCGCCTGCTCTCCTGGGCACTGATCTGAGCTCCCACCCGAGATGCCCATGCCTGCCTACACTGACCACCATGTGGCACACAATCCTCAGCACAGCATGCAGTAGCTGTTCAATAAATATTGGATGAATAAATTGAATATATTACAGAACTTTGGGGAGACAAAGCAGGAGTTCTGTGAGGCTGAACACCAACATGCTCAGTTCAGCAAGTGTTTATTGATCACTTAGGGGTGAAGCACTGTGGGAAATTCAGAAATGAACAAATGGGGTTCTGAATTGAACCAGTAACAGTTGAGTAACTCTAACAGGCTGACTCATCTAAAGCTAACGTGCCAGAGGGCTGTGTAAGCCTGTGGCGAAAGAGGATCACAGATGCTCGTTTACTGAAATAAAATTATGTAAATAAAGCTTTAGATGAATAGAAAGGTGACAGATCTTTGTAACTTTTAGAGAAGTTAGGTAAATGAGGACAACAAATTGAGCTGCTAATGCGACTTGCTCTGTACTTTTGGATACATTTGATTTTCATAACACCTCTTCACTCTTTGCATATTCACCTGTTAACTATGCAAGGGAAGAGACTTCTTCTACTTATTCTTTATACCTTTGGCATAAACCTTTCTTAAATAATTCTAGCTTCTTGGGCAATTCAGTTGCCTTGGGAACTGTCACTTTGGAAACTGAGGCACCTGGCAGGGAAAGGATGGCAAATGGTTGTGCATTGTGTTTTGACACAATGCCTATTACTATTCTTTGTGTAAAACATTTAATTGACTCAAATTGCAGAACAGAAAGGATATGTATGTGCTGGCAACTTTTTACCAAAAGAGTAATACTTTTACTGCTAGATGGTTATAGCTACACTTCTTGAAACCTGGAAAATTCACTGCTATGTATTTTTGTTATTTTTAAAGCCTCTGCAGTAAACACGGCCTTTGGCCTTCAGGTCTTCCCTAGACAGCTCCGTTTGATTATAATGGTTCACATTCATTAGGAACTTCACCTATAATTAAGTGTATTCAAGAGAAAGCTTGGTGAGTGTTTTAACACAATATGTACTTGCTTTCATGCTTCAAATTAGAGATTCTAGTCTGTTGATTTTGATAATTTCTAAGTTGTTTCTTTCATTTGGCTACTGAAATAAATTGTTAGATGTGATTCTCTCCTAAATGGAGACTTAGCATGCAAAGTATTATTTGGTTAGTATCTTAAGAATTAGTGAATTCCTTTTATTCTTTTTCATTTCTCTTTTAGTTTGCATCTTAACAAATTTCAGTGGGCTTCCAAATAACTTAGATATACCATATAACTTACTATGGTACCAAAAGACATTGCTCGCTCACTGATATTTGAACTTTTTTTGCCCTATGAAGACACAGTGCATGTTAGGTTCTTTCAAGATGCAAAAGAGACACGTTCTCAGGTTACTTCCACAAGAGCATGGAATTCGTTATTCATGCCTATGAGCCAGAGTTCTTTCATCCTTTATCACAATACAGGCTCCTGTACCAACCTCACTTTCCCAACTTTCTCTCTCTGTCTCTCTCTGTCTCTCTGTCTCTGTCTCTGTCTCTCTGTCTCTGTCTCTGTCTCTCTCTCTCTCTCTGCACACATTTAAGTAGCTAGGTGCATGGCATTCACTGCCTCAGCCTCAAGGAAGGTTTGCTGCAACAGAATGCCCCGCAAAAGGAAGTCTCTGACTGGGTAGCATATCAACACTATAGTATGCTGAGAGTAGTAGTCCCTTAGTATGCTGAGAGTAGTAGTCCCTTAGTATGCTGAGAGTAGTAGATCAGACTTAGAAATGCATACAAAGTAAGAGGAACAAGTGCTACCATCCATGCCCCATGGATACACCCAGACAAGCTTGCATTTCCTAATGTTGGGGAAGAAGATCTATTGAAGGAAGGAAACAAAGCAAGAGAACATAGTGAGTCCTGCTGTAGGCTGGGAAGACCTTGAGGCAATAGTGAGATCAGAGTCTGAGAACTACCTCATCTCTCTTCCTTCGCTTCTCTATGTATTAGTCAGCTTTGCACTAATATAACAAAATGCCCGCACAGATTATTTATACAGTAAAGATGGGATTATTTTGAATGACAGTGGCCTCTTTGGTTTCATTATCTAATGAGAGCAGCCCATCATGTTTGGAATGCATGTCAGAATGAGTGGCCAGGAGCCAGGTGTGGTGGCACATGCCTTTAATCCAGCACTCGGGAGGCTGAGGTACGTGGAGTGTTGTGAATTCGAGGCCGGCTTGGGCTACAATGTGAGCAAGGCCAGCCTGAGCTACATAGTGTGACCCTGCCTCAAAAAAAACAGGGTCAGGAGTTTGGCTCAGTGGCTTAAGTGCCTGCCTGGAAGGAACAAGATTGTGAGTTCAATCACAGGTACCACAAAAAAAAAAAAAAAAGAATGAGTAGCCATATCTTAAGACAAGAAGCCAAGGCAGCATGACCTTGGGGAGTTAGGGGGAAGCACATCATTTGGAGAATGATGCCAATTTGGCACCAGAGTTTGTCAGCCCAATAATCCAACCCCAGTTTCAGTAACCTTGAACACTTATGAACTGTCAAAGAAGGATGAAGACATGGATGCCACTTGGGGAGCTGGTAAGGTAGGAAGTCTCTGAGCCTATACGTGGAGGCAACTGCCTCAAACTTCCCCAAGCACAACCCTCGCCTCCCCCATCTCAAGAGCCAGACAATGGGAAACCATTCAATTGGATATAAATTTACTTGAAAGCCAGGAAATATAGAAACTTATCTCAATTCAATCAGGCCAAGCATCAAAGAAACCAGAATATCATTCAAGACATACTGCTACCACTGAGAGCAACCACCAAGCTATTTGTCCCCTGGAAGGTGGCTCCTGCTGCTCACCACCCAGTGCTCCATGGGGGAGGGTGATGCAGCCACTCTGCCTGCAGCTGGGTCTCTGACTCATCTCCTTCTGCTACTTCCCACTAACTTTGGAGGCCTGGGGTTGGAGCTACTCAAATGGTGTGACTGACTGACCAGTTCATGTGGAGTGGCCAAGTTGAGCTCTCCAACCCTACCCCCTTTCAGGTCCGAGGTCAGCCTATGAGTTGACTTCTGCTAAGGAGGGCACCAGTCACTGGCCTGGGCCACTGATGCCAAACACAGACAAGGGACTGTGGGTAGTGGGGTATTCTGAGATTGCACAGAAAGAGAAGGCAGGTGCTAAGGCAGGCTTGTAGGAGAGGGTATAGGGATGGGAAAGCTACTTTGCATCCCGGTGTCTGGGAATTTAACCCCAGAAGTGAAGCAAGTTAACCAACTTGCTTCACTTCTGACTCATTAGTGTCAGAGTTGGAAATAGAATCAGATTTTTTCATATTATTATAGAATTCAAAATATATAATATAAATATAAGTTGAAAGGTATGCACATCATTTTTCAAGTCTTCTACAATTCCAGCACTAGCTTTTCCAACCCACCTGGATGGAGACAAGGCAGCACTGGTCACACTGCAGGTACAACACCCAAAAGAGAGATTGTTTGGCTCTCAAATGCAGCTGTAAGAGCTTTGAGAAACAAGTACCAGCACTGCAAATTGGAAGGCTTGTAAGTCACAACAGCATCTCTCTCCCACACAATAGGGAGGATGATGCACAGGCCATGAGTCAAAAATCCTGAGTACATGTGCCCAGGTGCACTTGTGGCATGTGCTGAATTCTAGTTCAAGGGCCTTGGCTTTGAAAAGCTCCTCTCATGTCCTGTGTGCAGTATTAGTTTGCGTCACCTTTCCTGTGCTGTGAAAGATCAATAATATCCAAACCCAAGAATATGAACTTGAACTATTCAGATGTTGTCTAAGCATCCCTTCCACACACACAAACACACACACACACCAAAAAGCCTTGAATTCTGTAAAACTGTATGTTATAAGTAATAGGACTTTGGGGAAATTATGTCAGGGAACTGAGACAAAACCTGTGTATCTTCTTCACTCAAGCCCAAAACAAACAAAAACTCTCAAAAATATACAGGCATATTTAACTATGCACTGACATCTAACATCACAATCAGCTGATCATTTGCAGTCATACACTTGAGGACCCTACTTTGTCCTTCTTCGTGCTATAAGGCCTTAAAAGCACACAATGCTAAGACAGACCACTTTCATTGAAGTTGAAAACTAGATTCTTTGTTTTAATACAAGAGAAAATGTCATTTTATCTTCTTTATCTGCACAATTAGATTCCTCAGATAGCCTTAACACACTGAAAACTGTAGTAGTTCTTAGAACTGCTAAACAAGCTGATACTAGCACTAAAAGATGCCACTTCTACAGGGTTTTCAGTTTTTCTCTTGAGGTTTTAATATATGACCAAATGTTCCTCATTAAATGGGAAGAAACTGTTTCTAATTACCTTAAAATATTAATACCCTAAGAAAATCCTATACAAGTCAAAATAACTTCTGCATCATATCAACATCATTTCCTATTTACCAATTGTGTTTCAGCTAATTCACATTAAACAAACAATTAATCATAAACACAAGAGGTTGTTGCACTTTAATTGCTCTATTCTAGGATACAGGAAGCTATTAGAACATCACGACTTTTGCTCACTTGTGGATTTCTGTTATCAGTGGAAATGGAACCACACGCTGTGAACATAACAAGCAAAAGCTAAAAGTTCATTTAAGAAAAATCAGACAGGGCGTGGTTGCACGTGCCTGTAATCCCAGCACTCTGGGATCCTGAGGCAAGGAGATGGCAAGTTTGAGCCCAGTCTGGGCAAGTGAGTGACTCGGTAAGAGCCTGTGCTGTGGTTTATAAGCACGTGTCCCCCTTACAACTCACGTGTTCATGTAGGTGGGGCTTCGGGGAGGTGGTTGGACCATGGGTGTGTGATACTCATTGGAAGATTAGTCCACTGATGAGATTATAGCTAAGTATGATGTTGGAGAAGGTGGATCCTGGGGAAACAGCCTAAAAGGGTGTATCTCCCTCTGTTTCCCACTGTCTTGTTGACTGTTCTCTTCTGCTTGTTCCTCCACCATAGCCAGTTGACTATGGGCTGAAACCTCTACAAATTGCGGTAAGCAAGTAACAAAGATACCCTGTCTCAAAATTTTAAAAAAGTTTGAAAAGGGTTAGGGATGTAGCTTGGAGTCAAGGCCCTGGATTTACTCCTAATCCTGGAGGAAAAAAACAAAACAAAGAAAAAAAAAAACCAGAAAAACGAAATGAACCCAGATTTTGAACTAGTTTTATATTCCTAAGTGACTGATGCAGCTGAAGCAGTTATCTAAGAGAGCAAGACAGTAGAATATATTCACCTATCAGGATATGCATTATGTATTCTTAAATGAAAACCAGAAATGAAATTCTCCAAAGCAATCAAAGATGCAGTGAAAATCCAGATAAAAGAACACACACTCAGAGATTTTATTTCATTAAAATAAAGACAGAATGAGAACAAAGAGGAAGGAGGTGGAAGCAGAGGGGATCACGTGGGTTCCAGTGTCACAGAAGGATCGATGGTAAGGAAAGAAGGGGAAGACTTTGGTAAAGGAATAACGTTCTCACCACAAAACAAACTTACTTAATGATTTCCTTGTCCTTGCAAAATCATTCCCCTTACCTCCGTGGCACACAGCCCACTGTGGGAATTACTGTGCCAGTCCACACTGTCTGAGGCCCTCTTGAGTCGTCCCGGTGCCTGGGGCATTCCCTGAGGTGTTGTCTCAGCACCGAGGAGAGCTCCGAGCCCACAGTGAGCTCTCATCTCTGGGCTTCTCCTTGGTCCTCAATAGCTGAGTCCTTCATTCAGCTTTTGTGTGCACATACTCCATGGATTTTGATTTCACACTTCAATAAGTGATGTGGCTCCTTTTCCAAACCATATAGACCCTTTTTCATTTCACCAGAACTCTGCCCCAGAACTTGTTCCAGACTCAGGCTAGAAGACAAATGTATAAGAATTAAAACTACAGGAACAATGGAAATGTCATTGTGCAAGTCAAAATGGGAGCACAGGTGACTCACATATTCCATGTGTGTGACTGCATGGATGTGTGCATGTCCATATAGGTATGTGTGTACAAAAATCAATGCCCAGCCTACAAAAGTCACTGGACAGAAATCAAATCATTTCTCCTTGGTCCAACAATTTCAAAATTGAGATATTAGTAAATATACACCAGATGGGGTTTTCCTCAGTCAAAAACTTTAGCAGTTGAAACTGTAATATGAGCATACACACATAGCCTTCCACCTTACTTACATCTGCTACTGTCTATTTCTCCATGAGACTTAGTTGCTCCTCTCTACTCCTGCCAAAGCAAGAACTTCAAATAACAGTAAGGGCATGACAGAAAATGAGCTGTGATTTAGGTTACCTTTTTCTCTCCCTTTATTTTAAAAAGAGTAATTTGGAACAAGGAATACTTTTTCGAGTAAAAACAGATGATCCTGTAACAGGAGTGCACAATGTGTGAGTATTATTGATTTTTCTCCCTAAGTCATTTCAGCGATACAATCTTGAGCTGAGTGACCATCAATAGTAAATGATTTCCAGCCAGACACTCAATCGTCAGACCTGTTTCTCTCAAAGGTTTAGCACTTCGGGTGAAAATACATACAGGGATTTTGAAGCAATAATAGTGTGTGACAGAAGATGTAAACTCCAGAGGATTTTTCCTTATTATAATAAGCTCTATAACTGGAATTACAAAGGAGAGTGGGAAAAAAAAAAGGAAAGGAACTTCAATTCCTTCTACTTCCTTTTTTTTAATGTTTTCATTCAAAGCTTGAGAAATTGCATTAAGTAACTAGATCTATTGCTTCCTAAGTCTCAAAGCCTAAAGGGACAATACCAAATCACCCAGGATTCACATTTCTCATATCAAAGAACACATGAGAAAAATGTCCAAGGCTTGAGTAGCAGCGCTTCCACTTTAAAAGATCAGTGATGTCATTTCTCACAGACAAAAGGGACAAAGGAACATTTTCTCCAATCCTGTTGATCACCCCAAGCTCTGACCTAAACCATCATAAAGCCAAAGTCTTCTGAGACTTCCAAAAGTTCTCTTGAATTTTATAAAATGTCAAATGCTCCAATACTTCAAATTTCAACACAGCTCTTGGGAACACAGGAAAAATGATCCACACTTTCATTCAGGTTGAATTCATAATTTATCAACCACACATACCGTCTTATTCTCTTTTTGGGGGTATATTTATTCTCTCCCTCCCTCTCTCTCTTCTTCCCCTTCCCCCTCTTTCCCTTCCTTTTCTTCTCCCTTCTTTCCTTTATCTGTCTCTCTATCTCTTCCATGCCATTACCTCTATCCTCAGGGACAAAATTATTCTGCTCAGGGTTGTGTGAGTTCTGAGAAAATCAGAGTGCCAGTGAACCACACCTGGCTCTATCAAATGAAGACAACACTTTTCCAAGATCTTCCATGAACAACAGCATTTAAATGCTTTATCAGTGCAGCAGAAATTGAGTAGACCATGAGGGAAAACTCAAGGGAATTCACCTCCAGTGCCATTTTCCCTGAAAAGTCCACAGTACTCAGCTCTGTCATCCGTATAAATTTCATTTCCACAAGTTCATGGGCTCACACACTTTGGCTAGCCAGTTGAATACATTTTATCTTTGTTTCCTGAAAGGCAAGTCTGCTCTCTAAGTACATATTTATTAATCTGCCAGTTCCAAACAAATCATCTGATCAATTTAAATTACCACTAACTTCACTATAATTGTGTCTAATTATAAGGATGCCAAACTACTGAAAATTATCTTGGCTTTTTTAGTGCTCACTGTTGCTTTAACCTCCCAAGCTTCACCAAAAAGGCCTAGGAAAATAACCGAAAGGTAGAGACAATGAAAGAAGGAGGGTCTTTAGTACCCAGTATCGGTTTTGTTTGGAAAGTCTATTGCTGTCTCACCTGAATTAGGAAAAAACCAAAATTAGACTGGCCCGCACACACAACTGAAGGTGTTCAGGGAGTGACAGAGGTGCTTGGCTGCAATGATAGATAACAAGGCAGGGCGCTCAGGGACTTAATCAATAGATTACCTCCTGTTCTCATTTGTGGTAATTGTCATATAATAGGTTGTTTAAGTCCTCTCACCAGCCTTAATTGCAGGCTGGTTCTCACCTTTGAACTTTCATCCCCCAGTTTTAATTGTAAACAATAAATTGTCTTTCAAATGCTTTCTCTCTTTACCTCCAGCCTCTCAAAATCGGATCTCCCTCAGGCTGACCTCCAGCAGGAAGTGTAGTGTGATGAGAGCAGCCGGCGCAGACCTTGGGAGTCACCTCTGCTCCAATGAATGAGCAATGCAGAGTGGGAGGAAAACGGAAAACACCATGGACACACAGCAGCTGGTCCCCCGCCTTGAGTGGCCTGGCGGGTTCACTCTGACCTCACCTGATCTCCACCCTCAGCTCCTCCTACACGAAGACCTCTGGGGAAAGGCAAGATTAGCCATTTGGACAGCAAGTTTCCCAGAGTTTGTGCCAGACATTTCTTTTTAATCGCCTAAGGGCTTCAAGAAATAAATGTTACACCACCGAGGTCCTTCAGCTCCTTCTAATACAAATCGAGAGCAGGTCTCTCTATCTACTGGGGAACATTCCTATTTATTCCTTTGTATATCATTCAAAGCCATTAATCACTTTAGCAGCCACACTTTCTCATAGGAGGCAAGGGGAAATGATAATGTTTTATGTGAGTAATTAATCTGTAGCAGATGTGATGTTTCCAAGACTACTGCCATTAGCACACTGACAGGCTTCCGAACACATATTCCAGCACTGGTTAGTAATGATTTTAATATGCTAATACTATGTTACTCATAAACAAGAAACATTCAGGCCTTAAGTTTTATATAAGCGCTATTATTTGCAAGGGCTTTTCAGAGAAGACTAGTGATGAGGTTTTTATATTCTTAATGTTGTTGTTGAATAAACAGTGTCCAATTAACATACCAGCTGGAAGTACAACATTCCTCCGTTCTATTTCTTCCTATAATAGTCAACATTTGTAAAGTGAGTAAAATAATTGAGGGTGAAACTAATAGCCACTTGGGGAAGAGAAAAGCAAGAGTTCTGTGGTGGATTATTTTTCCAACACTTTGGCTTTTGGTTTTGAAAATCACAAAAATGACAAATAGAGCTACAGAAGAAAATGTGGGGAAAATTCTAATTGTATTTAATAGTTTTAAAAGATTTCCCTGAAATGCAAAGCTGATATATATGCAATACTGGCCCTGTCTAGCAGCTGCTAAGTAGCTTTTAACTTTGTGTGCTTAGTTTAGCTATTTACCCAGACCTGACACAATGTTTGTAGTCTGAAACTTGTTTTTTCTATTTCTCCCTAGTTTAGGTAAGGTAATAACCCTCAGACAGTCACAGTACCTTCTGTCTACCTTTCTTCTTGTCACATTTTCTCCTTAAATATGTGTTAGTATCATAATAAATTGCCATCCACAGTAAACGTGCTTCATCATAATTTTGCTCCATGCTGAATTTGTAAAATGGCTACAGTCATTGACAGGCAGTCTGTAAAACTAGCAACAAGAGAAACATTGCTGCAGGAACTAACTCAAGGTCAAACACTTAGTGCCTCTTGGAAAATATTGTTTCTTTTTTTTTTTTCTTTTTTTTTTTTTTTTTTTTTTTTTTTTTTTTTTTTTTTTTTTTTTTTTTTTTTTTTTTTTTTTTTTTTTTTTTTTT
>RJWM01043787.1:0-13637 GCA_004363535.1 Dasyprocta punctata | reverse complement strand
TGAGAAGAGAGGCCAGGTGAGGCAAGGCAAGGCTGCTGTGGGAAGTAGGCCGGTCTCTTCACAGGCCGGGGCAGAGAAGCCCAGAGTCTCCTAGAGGACCAGCAGCCATCCCTCTAGCCTCAGGAAAAATCCAACAGTGAAGATGGCAGAGAGGAGCCCTGCTGCACTTCTTTTTTATGTAAGCTTAAAAAAAAAAAAAGGGTCATCTGTTACTTTGGCTAAAAGCATCCTCAGTGAAAACCTTATTCGAGGGGTAGTTATGAGGCACTGTGTGACTGCAGCATGCAAATGAGAGCACTCTACCAACATGACCGATTAATAGTGAGATAATCACACTACCCTCTGCCCACCATAGTGGGCTCTCTCTCTCACATTCACCATGGGCCTTCCCTTTGACACATGTGTTCCACGGAAAATGGAAACCACTCATCTCGCTTAAATAATTTTTTTTAACCAAGGGCTAGTGGCACACACCTGTAATCCCAGTACTTGGGAAGCTGAGGCAGAAAGATTGCTGCAACTTCAAGAACGGCCTGGGCTACATAGTGAATTCAAGGCTGGCCTGAGCTACATAGTGAGACCCTGTTTGAAAACAACGACAATAATTCTTAAATTGCAAACTGTCATTTCTCTTAATTTGAGATAGTCAACCCATGTTAAACAAAGCAAAACAAAGCAAAACAAAAACAGCAGACAGTGTGTCAAAGTGATGGAGAAGCAGTACACTACCAACCAGTGCAGGAGTTGGTGAAGAGTCATTCAAAGCACTTTCCCTTCCTTCCTCCCTTCCTTCCTTCCGTCATTTCCCCTTCTCTGTCCTCCTCCTCCCCCTGCTTTTCCTCTTCCTCTTCCTTCTTCTTCTATAACAATAGGGAAAGTTAAGGGTTTTTTTTGTTTTGTTTGTTTGTTTGTTTTTGCAGCTCGGGGATTGAACTCACAACCTTGCGCCTGCCAGGGCAGGCGCTTAAGCCACTGAGCCAAACTCCTAGCCCTGGTTTTTTGAGGCAGGGTCACACTATGTAGCTCAGGCCGGCCTTGCGTAGCGTTGTAGCCCAAGCCAGTCTCTAACTCACAACGCTACACCTACCTCAGCCTCCCAAGTGCTGGGATTAAAGGCGTGCACCACCACGCCTGGCTCAGGAAAGTTAAGTTTGAGGAATGTGGGGCTGGAATAAAAAATGGATCTTCTTTGCTATTTTTACTTCTACTTTTGAAAAAGTTATTGCATATTAGATATTGCTGGTGCTCATAAGTAACGTTCTCTAATATAAAACGTGCTGTATGAATCTGTTTTCTCTTGCTACCACAACATTCTTGAAGTGGGTAACATGTGAAGAAAGGTTTCTTTCCCTCAGATGCACACTGATTCTCCACACAGTTCGCCGCTGTCTCTCTCAAGGTTGCCTGGCTGTTTCTGGTCCTGTGGGATGCCATCATGCTGAAGTGCATGTCAGATCACACAGCAGGACAGGAGCCAGGAGAGGATAGCCTTGCTTTTTTGCTGTATTTTGATTTTGGGCTTTCTGGGGGGGAGGGGGGGTTGGAGGCAGAGTCTTACTATGTTTAGGCTGGTCTTGAACTCACTGTGTATCCCAGGGTGGCCTCGAACTTGGGGTGATTCTTGTCTCAGCCTCCCGAGTGCTGGGATTATAGGCTTGTACCACCATGCCCAGCCATCTTATTCTTTTATAATAGCCCTCTCTCAAAAACAAGGACATCAGGAAAACTACATTAATTCCTTCAAGGAACCACATCCCCAGTAACTTCCCACTGTATCCCAACTTTTAAAGGTCTCATCACTTTAGCCAGATGTGGTAGCACATGCCTGTAATCTCAGCACTCAGGAGACTGAAGCAGGAGAATCACTGTGAGTTGAAGGCCAGCCTGAGCTACATAACAGGACTTGTCTCAAAAAACCAATAAAGTAAAATAAAATAAAAACCAACTCTAATCCTCATCACACTGAGGACCACATTCCCAACACATGAATCCTTGAGGGGACAGACTACATCCAAATCATAGCAGTTATAGATGAAGATTTGTGGTTGTTTATTAAAACCAAAAACATGCTGAGCATTTTATAAAGTTGAAACACAAACTCATTCTCTTGCTCTCTCTCTGCTCTGCCTGGTGAGAGACTAACAGTATTTTTTTTTTTAATCTTTCCATGATGACCCAGTTCAACAATGATTTAAAATTTGAAATGAAATAAATGAATCAAATGTAACATTTCCTAACTTGGATTGCTTGTGACTATGTTGCCTGCTCAGGGTACCAGAAGTGGATAACAAATAGCAGGACAAATAGCAGGACTCAACACAGTGAGTTCAAGACCAGCCTAAACATAGTAAGACTCTGCCTCCAACCCCCATGGGCTACAATATCCCCATGGGCTTGGACGATATTTTTTTTTTCTTTTTTTTCTTTTTTCTTTTCTTTTTTTGTCTTTGTCTTGTTGAGACAGGGCCTCACTATGTAGCTCAGGCTGGCTTTGAGTTCACTTTGTAACCCAGGCTGGTCTCAAACTCACAATGATCCTCCTGCCTCAGTCTCCCAAGTGCTGGGATTACAGGCATGCAACACCACATCTAATGGACTTGGGTGACTGACAGCTGAATTTCACAGTGCTTCCACTTCTGGAGGGGACTGTTACCTTCATTTCACATGTGGACAAATTGAGGCTTGCAAGAGTTTGAAGCAACTTGCCTGAGGCTATAAAAGGAGGAAGTTCAAGGGCCTGGAGAAGGATCCGGTCAGTGAGACTTCAAAGGCCTTGCAGAGAGCTCAGTTTAAAGCGGAAGCTATGGGAGTGCAGGCCTGCCAGCAACTGGTGGGCAGTGTGCTGCTGGCTACCACATGAAGTGGGAGGCCAAGACTCCGGGGAGGTGCATGTTAAACCACCAGTAATCAAGGGACCACATGTGATCCACCAGGCCATTGAGACTGGTGAACCTGATCTGGATTCAGACAACTGGATATTTCACTGCCTTCATTGTTGTCGTTTTGTTTTTGCAGTACTGAAGATTGAACCCATCATGGCCTCACGCTGAGCTACATTCCCAGAAGTTTTTATATTTTGAGACAAGGCTTCACTATGTTGCCAAACTGGATTCAAACTTGCAATACTCCTGCTTCAACTTCCCAGAGTGCTGGGATTACAGGCCTGTGCCACCATATCTTGCTTGTAGCTGCCTTTGTGCCCTGGGAAGTTTGGCAGTGGGCTTCAGCTCACACATCTGGTTAATGACAGCACTGGGACCCCAGCAGATCCTAGTTTTTATTTCAATTCCATTCTTCTCCCAGTGTACTGACTATCTTTCCTTCAGACCCAGGCCAAAATGTTCCTCCCCCACAAGAACTTGGCTAACTCCCTGGACCTAGTGGGTTCCAGCTCTGGATACCGAAGTCACTCCTTAGCTCTCACTCCTAGGGTGGCACTTACTGTGCACCACTTTGTGTCATTTTCCACATTGTGCATTTATTACAGTAAGCTAAAAGGCAGGGGCTACCTTTTATGTTACTTTTTGTGCCCACATCACCTTTCATGTGTAGCAGGTCAAGGATATAACACCACTCACACGTGCTGGCTGTCACACTGGTGTGGTAACAGAGGCCACCTGTACCTGGTGCTAGCTGGGATAGCCATTGTCCAGGGACCCTGAGCGCACAGAGACTTTATGGGGTACACTAGGGCTCAAGAGTTAAGTGCATGGCTTTCAAGAAGTCATCCTGGATTTGAGGGCTTGCTCTCCCATGCTCCAGGGGCCATGTGGATTTCTTAATCTAAAAAGGCTGAGTACTGACTAATGGATGTGAAGTGCCTAGCACTGTGCAAGCACACCTAGCACTGGATAAGGAGTTGCTGGGCGCTCCACAAAGAGGAGGTGCTCAACAGATGAATATGATGGTAGCAGCTGCTTGCTATTTATTTATTTATGTTTGTTACCAGGAATCAAACTTGGTCTCACGCTTGCCAGGCAGGTACTGTGCTACTGAGCTACATCCCCAGCCCCAGCAGCTGCTTTTTAAATATTAGTGACTTTATAGTTTGGACCTTAAATGTTCCCCTAAGGCCCACATACCACAGGCCTCGTCACCAGCCTATGGTGCTTTTGGGAAGTGATGGAAACTTTCATTGTTGTTGTTTTGTTTTGTTTTTTGTGGTGCTGAAGATTGAAGCCAGGGCTTTCACGTGGAGCTCCAGTCCCCGCATCACCATCACCCCTTTTTTTCCTCTCTATTTTCAGACAGGATCTCACAAAGTTACCAGGGCTGGCCTCACATTTTCAGTCTGTTACAGTTTGTATCTGGGTGCTCTCCCAAAGCCTCACATTGTCATGGGGGTCAGGCTTTTCAGAGGTGGCTGAAGCTAGAGTTTGTGATTCATTCATGGTCAAATGCTGAGAGGCTCCTCTTTCTCTCTCTCTCTTGCTCTCTCTCTCTCTCTCTCTCTCTCTCTCTCTCTCGTTGCTTTTGATATCTTCCACTGCCATGAACTATTGCCCCTCTCCCATGTGCCACCCTGGCTTTGAGCCCACTGATTATGCACTGAAACCTCTACAGAGTTAAATAAACCTTTCCTCCTTTAACTTTGAATGTTGGGTATTTTGTTTCAGCAACAAGAAAAAAGTAACTAAGACACAATCCCACGACCTCAGTTTTCCAGAGTGCTGAAATTACTGGCCCATGCTACCATGTGCAGCTGGGTGTTGGAACTTTTAGAAAGTGGGGCCAACTGGAGGGAAGTTAGGTCATTGTGGACATGCCCTTGAAGGCTTTTCTTATCCAGCTCCTTTCTCTCTCTCTCCCTCACTCTCTCATATATATATATATATATATATATATATATATATATATATATATGTGTGTGTGTGTGTGTGTGTGTAGTGGTTGATTGATTATGTCAACTTGAAACATTTAGAAGCCTAATTAAAAGAGCTTAGCAATTCTACATCCTAGGGCATAGAAGACCCGCCCTACGGTGGATCATCACCAGGACAGTATAAAGAGAAGGAGGAAGGATAACTCCATTCCATTCTTTGGAGGAGCTCCAGTCTTTGCCTTTGGTTTGGACATCGTCTCCTGGCTTCCAGTGTAGACTGTTCTGCTTTCCGGCGTAGACTCTTCAGCCTTCCAGCGTAGACCTTTAGGCTCTCCGTCACAGACCCATCAGCCTGCTGGTGCGGACTTGCACAGAACACTGGTGTGAACCCCAGACCTTGGGTAGAATCCTTCAGCCTCCAGCGTGCAAACAACTTTTGCACGCTTCCTCATCCGACTCTGTGGCTGACCATCGTAAGCCTATCCTGTAATTTCTATACCTTTGTATATCTTGTGTAATTTCTGTTTCCTCTAGTAAACCCTAACTGATACAATATGTCTTCACTTGCAGGCCATTAAGAGATGACCAGCTTTGCTCTATCACTGTAATATTCTACCTCAACCCAGGTCAAGAAGCAATGGAACCACCAGTCACGAACCAAATCCTCCACAACTGTGAGCTAACATAAACCCTTCCTTCTGTAAACTGACTCAGCTTAAGTTTTTGTCTCAGAGCCCCAGAGCTGCATATCACAGTGACCAAATCATTTGTTGAATGCACATTAAAAGTGGGCCAAACTTAAAAAAAAGTGGGCTAAGAATTGGTAGAAGTAAACTCGTCATTAACTTTGCTACTCCCTTACTGGGAACCTGCCCTGGGGACATATTTTTAACCCCCGTAGAACAGGAATCTTCTTTTCCACTCTTTGAGCTATAGATTTTAAACTAAGTAGCAATAATTAAATGCCCACCGTGTGTGAAATAAGGGCATGTTATCAGTGGTGTCCCATTGGAACACAGATCTCATTTCCAATTCTTTCTAGTAGCAGTCCTCAAATGTGGCCCAGCGACACCTCAGGGGCTCTGAGACCCACTCAAAGTGTCTGTGAAGTCAGAGCTATGTTATAAGCTGGAGGCATCCTCTCCTTCTTCATGCTCATTCACACGTGCAGATGTGTGTGTCCCAGAGGCACCCTGATGCGAGACCATGTCATTTATGAACTGAGTGCATCTGGGCTGGAGTAGTCCTGTGTGTTTGACTTTCTCCTTTTCAATTTTGAGTATAATAAATATCAATAGCTACTTAAGAGAAACAAAAGCTCTTGAAGGGCTTCAATAGTACTTAAGACTGCAAAAGAACCCCAGACCAGAAGGTTTGGGGATGGTGAATATTGGTGCCTCTGCACTTGGTTTCCAAGGGTACTGAGTGTGTCACCTCCCTTGCGTTCCTAAACCACTTCTGCTTTCTTCCCTTCTCCAGAAAGCGGCATGAACAGTGGGGAGCCTTTGCTTTTTATTTGTTTGTTTGTCTGTTTGTTTACTTGTAGTATTGGATATTGAATAAAGGTGAACTTCTTCACCAGCCTCCCCCCCTCCGCCTTTTTTTGAGACAGAGTCTTGCTAAGTCACTCAGGCTGGGCTCAAACTTGTGATCCTCCTGCCTCAGCCTCCCAGACTGCTGAAATTATAGGCATGCACTATCATACCTGGTTTGTTTTTATTTATTTTTTGTTTGTTTCGTTAGTTGGTTTTTGAGACACGGTATTGCTATGTAGTTCAGACTGGCTTGAAACTCACAGCAATCCTCTTGCCTCAGCTTCCCAAGTGCTGGGATTACAGGTGTGTACCACCACATCTGGCTCCTTGATTTTTGTTATACATTTCTCCTGTGGGTCTATATAACTCAGTCCTGCTGAAGGTCCTGTTGTAATTACAGTTGCTGAACAAGCAAGAACAAGGGTTTCACACCACTGCCAGCCCACAGATGCTCAGATGAAAGAATCAATCTCCTTAAGTTAAAAAAAAATGTCCATATTCACAGGCTGTTTCTCCAGAAAAAGGTCCCCAGGCAACAGTTTCCCACTGCCCCTGTCTCTGCATTAGTCTCTGCCCTGAGAGCCGTGCATGGCCATTGGGCAATTCTCTCCTGGAGTTGATGAAATGCTCCAGTGCAATCACTGAGAAGTTCTGAGAAGGATTTCCTGTTTCCCAAGCCTGTGGGATGGGGCAGTGGTTACCGCAGTGTGAGGGTCCAGCCAGGGGTCTGATTATATCTGCATTATTGCTTCATGTTTTCTGAGCCACAGACTCCACGCAGATAGTGTGATTGTTCACACGGCAGGGCAGATTTGCCACCAAAGGAACAGGAAATCTTGGCAGGAGGCACAGGAGAGCCAGGGGCAAGTCCCCTGTTGACCCTGGTATCTCTCCAGCAAATCTTCCCTTTTAGGTGAATGAAGAGGAAAGACAGCTTATGCTGCCTCAGCCAAGGCTAATCAGATTCAGGGCTGCCCAGCACTGGAACTTGCCAGCTGTCAGCTGCAGAAAGAAACCAGACACATTTTAGGAAAGAACAGCAAATGCACATTCCCTTCAACCTTGAACTGCAGAGCTTCGCAAATCTGTTTAATCATTTGCAGAGGAGACCCCTTCCCAGGGGAACCCAGACATGAGCCCTCAGGAGACAAAGTGATGAGGGGGGTACCAAAGAGAATGGCTTTCTTTGCCTAGTTGTTGACATTAACAAAGATTTACTTTATTTATTTATTTAGTTAGTTAGTTTGGTGGGTTTTTTTTGTTTGTTTGTTTGTTTGTTTTTGTTTTTGTTTTTGTTTTGAGACAGGATCTCATTAGTTAGTTCAGGCTGATCATGAACTCATTCTGTAGCCCAGGCTGGCCTCAAACTCTCTGTGATCCTCCTGCTTCAGCCTCCTGGGTGCTGGGATTACAAGCATGTGCCATCGCACTCAGCCATTAACCAAGATTCATATGAAATGGCTAATGCTGAGTAGAACATAAATATAAGCATTTGACCCCCAAATGTTGAAAAGCTGGATGGGCCAACATGAAATTTATCAATTGCACAAATACAAAGAAGTGTGAGACCAAGTGTGGTGGCATACACCTGTATTCCCAGCACTAGGAAAGCTGAAGCAGGAGGATCCCTTCAAGTTTAAGGCAACCATGGGCTACATAGTGAGTTCAAGGTCACCTTAAATTACATAGCAAGATTCTATCTCAAAAACACAAAAATGAGGCCTGGGTCATGAGTTTGATCCCCAGTACCAAAAAAAGAAAATCGAACTCACAACCTCGCACCTGCCAGGCAGGCACTTAAGGCACTAAGCCAAACTCCTGAGAGATATATATGTATATATATATATATATATATATATATATATAGAGAGAGAGAGAGAGAGAGAGAGAGAGAGAGAGAAGCAGTCTCCTAGGGTCCTGGAAACAGTAAAATAAGGTCTCTGATTAAAGAGTACACATAGTATGCCATTGTCTACCCATACAAAACAGATCCTTAGGACTACAAGTGGTGGTGCATGCCTGTAATCCCAGCACTTAGGAAGCTGAGATGGGATTATTGCCTCAAATTGGAGACCAGCCTGGGATACAAAATGAGTTCAAGGGCAGCCTGGGCTACATACAGAGATTTTGACTCCAAACAAACAAAACGAACTTTCCCAGTGCTACACTCAAAGAAACCAGTCAGTCCTACCTAGGCTCCTGACTGACTTTCATTTTTCCTCAGCCACTGGGACATTTGAGAAAGTCTGAACACTTTAGAATCAATTTCAAAACTTTCATCCCTGAACTTCCTGCTTAGCCCTCCACCCCCACACTCCACCCAAAAGTCCTTTCTGGTCGCTGAGCCCTTCTCCCTCTCCCTGAGGACCAGCAGACACTTTCATTCAGGGAGTTTGCAAATACTTGGCTTCTAAGTCCATAAGCCACTGACCTCAGGGCCTGAGATGAAGATTTAGATGTAGATGTGCAGAGCAGACTTGTGGCTTGCAGAGCTGAGATAAAATACATTATGGTTGGAGAGAGAGGAGAGGAGGTTGAGTAGGAGATTAAAGCAAATGATTGCGAAAATGCAAGCTGGGCTTGTGCAGTCACAAGTGCAAAGGGATGGGGAAATCAGGCAGCCAAATGCCAACCTCAGGGTAGTTTTACTTAACACAGCCTGGACCTCAACTACTTGTTCCATTGTCAGAGGCCCAGGATGCTCCAGGAAGCTCAGGGACAGAGGATGGAGGTACAGGTGGAGGCTATGGCTAGGCAGGAAGGAGGGAAGGCCCCCGGGCAGCATGGCAGCGGGCCCAGCAGAACCAGTGTTTAACCTCGGCCTGAAGAATATGCATGCGTTGCACTTTCCCCTGGGAAGGGGCAACTGTGTCTGCAGAGTGGCAAACAGGTGTCAAGGGAACAGAGCCAATTTCCATCCCAAAGGCGGGGCCTGCCCGCAGGTGTGAAAGAGGACACGGGGGACCCTGGGAAAATGTTGACAGCCACCTCCTTGATGGAATAATGAGGTGAGACAGCAGAACCCAGGTGGGCCCAAAAGTGCCTGACTTCCGGCACTCCGCCCTGCAGACTGCAAACCCTGGTAAAACTCCTCTGCCGCCCACAGCAGGCCTGATGATTCGGGCAGATGGGCTTAGGAGAAGCTTCTCAGGGGTGGGAGAAGCAGGAGGTCCAGTAGTCCCACGAAGCCCTCCCTCCTGACCAGGACAAAGAAGACCCACAAAGCTGGTCCATTAGCAGGTGTCTCTGAGGGACCCTGGATTTCTGCGGAGGCCTTGAGGACATGACAATGAAGGCCCACGAAGTCCATTGCCTCACACCACACAGAAGCCTCACCTTAAACCCAGACGCCATCTGGGCAGAAGAGAGACCGGAGGGAATCCCCAGGTTGCCAAGTTCTTTCCCAATGGACTGCTGTGAACTGGAGGCCTCTGAACATCCCGATAAGGCCAGCCAAGCTGAGTCCTGTCTGAGAACAGTGCCTTTTTCACACACATGAGTTTATGGATGGAGAAGTACATGCCTTTTATGGGTCATGGCAATGTCCTGCTAAGAATATTGTATTAATTTTCCATTGCTCTTATAAATGAATGCAATATGGGCCTCTGACCTTCAACTCTCTGGTCCCCCTCCCTCCCTGAGCTTTGGTCCCTGCTTGAAAGGCAAATTTGCAGTTGTGAGAAAATTATGCCAGTTACATAGACACATTTGTATCTTTCCATAAAATCAGAATTTGTTGAATACAGTTGTTTTTATACAATGAAGTACTACTGTGCCATGAAGAAGGATAAGCTTGAGACCTCGCTAGGTAAATGGATGCATCTTGAAACCATATTCTTAAGTGAAAAAAATGGGATATGCATGTGCAAAAACCACATTGTTTCTCTGGTATAAGAAACTGAAAGTGTAAATAAGAACCAAAATATGTAACATATTGGGAAATGGAAAGAAATGAGAAGGGGAACAAGGGACGGGGAAAGGGAAAAGTAAAAGAAGAATAGAAAGAAAAATGGGAAACAAAGCTTTTGTAAATAAGGAGGGGGAAAGGGGTTGAAGGGAGGGGAGGGGAATGGGGAAAAAGCAGCAGCAAGATATATCATGTACAGGTACAAAGTGCCTATGATGAATGCGATCATTGTGTATATATATATGTGTGTGTATATATATATATATATAATATATACCAATTCCTTGAGAACATACTTATTAGTGAAATAAGACACACGTGTAAACATCATATTGTTTCATTAGTGTGACAAGCCGAAAGAAAAAATATGTCTATGTTTATGTCTATAAAAATAGTTAAGATAAAAAATAAAATAAAATATACCAATAAAAATTAAAAGAAATAATAATAAATTCACAAGCTACATTAATTTTGTCAGCCTTATCAAGTCTATGACTCAAGATTCACTTGGTAACCAACAGCTGGATAATCACAGGTTCTTCTACTCTAACCTTCATTACTAACGTAATTCTATAACACCCAAGCCACAGGTCATACTTCGTGCAATATCTAGGTTACACAGTGGCTAAGAAATGATTAACAGTGGCAAGGGGATTCTTTGAAGAAGAAGAACTGAAAACCAAAGCTGAGAGGCTGCAGAGCTGTGGGAGTCACCACAGGCAGCTGCTGAGGAACTCATCAAAGCCAGCCAGAGCCAGTGCATGGGTGGCAGGTGGCTGAGGGCAGATCAAGCAGGGAGATGGAGCTGAGGTGAAGGCTGGGATGAGAGCTGGAGTCTGTGACCTGCCGCCTGCCTGACACGTGCACCAAGGTGGTCTGATGCGATGACAGGTCACAGTGTCAGGTGTCCCTCCTTTTACACGATCTGGGTCAGGGGGTGCGCTGCTTGAGAAACCTGGTCTGCTATGTCCGATAAACCCTCGGGCCTGGTTTACTTGGATGAAACACTTATCTTTGATTTAATTTGATAAGTGTGAAGGTAGAAATTTTTTATTAGCAAGATTAATTTATCAGTTTGTGCCATATGACCATCTGCGCAGTTGGCAGTTGTGTTTCTTGATAAGTTCGGTGTGTCCGACACCTGGAGATTCTGTATTGTCACAGAGTTACCAAGTCATGCTGCCTCGGCATTTGTACTTGAAATGGAAAAAGCCGCTGTTTTATAAAATTGGAGTCACTTGGGGCAAAATTCAGCCTGAAATCAACTATTCTATATGTGAAATGGAGTTGAGCACAGCAGGTCATGGCCTACTCCATAGTCTTATCAAACTCTCTCCTGCCTTGGGGTCCTGTGTACGATGGTCCCCTCTTATCTGTGGTTTCACAGTTTATGGTTTAGTTCCCTGTGACCTTCCCCAGTCTAAAAACATGAAAAGGAAAATTCCAGAAACAAACAATTCATGAGTTTTAAATGGTACCCCATTCTTAGTTGCAAAAAAGTGCCACTCCAATTCAGTCTTGCCTAGGATAGGCATCATCTCTGGTCCACTTTATCCACACTGCATACCCTACCCTCCTGTTAGTCACCTCATCTCCGTCTCAGCTCAGCTGTCCCAGTGTCACAGTGCTTGTCTTCAAGTGACCCTTATTTTACTTAATGGCCCTGAAGTGCAATGGTAGCAATGCTGGCAGTCTGGATATGCTGAAGAGAAACCATAAAGTGCTTCCTTTCCGTGTGGTATCACATTGTCACAACCAGAGGAAAAGTAGGTGTAGGAGACAAGCTATTTTGAGGAAGAGAGACGCCATAGATGTGTCACTTTTACTGTATCATATTGTTATAATTATTCTGTGTCATTTTTAGTTTTTGTTTGTTTTTGGAGTTTTATTTATTTATTTATTTTTGAGGAAGGGTCTCACCATGTACTTCAGGCTGGCCTTGATCTCACTATGTAGCCCAGGATGGCCTTGAACTTGGTATGACCTTACTGCCTCAGCTTCCCAAGTGCGGCGATTATAGGCATGTACCACCACCCCCAGCTTATTATTAGTTATTGATCTCTTACTGTGCCCAATTTATAAATTAAACTTGACCATAGGCCTGCACATATAGAAAAGAACTAGTTATACATTGAGTTTAGTACTATTTGTGGTTTCAAGCGTCCACCGAGGTCTCGGGTCACTCCCCTGGCAGACAGCGGCGGGACAGCTGTGCGCACTTCCTGGAAAGCCACGTCCCACCCTGGCGGTGGAAGCTGGCTGCTCTCAGACTCCGGAGGCCAGCCGCCTTTGATCTGCATAGTTGTTCTCACATCTCAGCAGCCTTTTCTCATGTTTAATGTTTCATAGCATTTCACGCTATAGTCATTTGTTTATTTATTATGATTCACCCACTCAATTATGAGCAAATGCCCAGTGTGATGTTTCGCACAGAAGAGAAAGTCCATGAAATACTTCCATAAACCAGTGAATGAGAAAGTCAAGAGTGCAGTGAGCGGTTTCTGCCCGCTTTGCTGAGCACAGAGGGCCGCACTGGAGGAGAATCAATTTTGGCCCGTCCATAAGGAAGCCGAAAACAATCAGGTAACTCCAGGAAGAGCCCAGCGACATCCTCTCTGGCAGGATCTGAGTGGCAGAACACCACGCTCCTCCCCCTAGTCCCGCCCCCCACGCCCCTCCCGCTAGGCCCCCCTGTCCCCAGCTGCGCTCCCCCGCTGAAGTCATCAGCAAAGCAGCACTGGTCACACTTTAGCAGGCAGAGAGTATGAGGCAGGCTGTGACAGTTTTCCCTCGCTTGTTCAGTAGTCTTCCTCTTATCCCATCTTTTCTCTGTTCTTAATAAATGAGCAATATGCTATTTAAGTAAATTAAAAGTAACTTTGGGGCGGGGATGTAGCTCACAGGCATAAGTGCCTGCCAGGCAAGCGCAAGGTCCTGAGTTTGATTCCCAGTACAATAAAAAAAAAAAAGTGCTTTTATCTTTAGAATTTCATGCCTCTGCAATACAGTAAAACTTTCCATCATTTAAAGACTGAGGCTAGGAGCCGCCTTCCGGGGCTGGGCGCTGTTGACCCCGGAGGAGAACCAAATGGGCCGAAACCGGTCCCAACTCGCCAGTCCCGCGTGGTGCGGGCCCACATCAAGGGAGAACTGAGCCGCCTTCCGGGGCTGGGCGCTGCTTGACCCCGGAGGAGAACCAAATGGGCCAAAACCGGCCCCAACTCGCCGGTCCCACGTGGTGCGGGCCCACATCAAGGGAGAACTGAGCCGCCTTCGGGGCTGGGCGCTGCTTGACCCCGGAGGAGAACCAAATGGGCCGAAACCGGCCCCAACTCGCCGGTCCCGCGTGGTGCGGGCCCACATCAAGGGAGAA
>RJWM01043786.1:0-13620 GCA_004363535.1 Dasyprocta punctata | reverse complement strand
ATGTTTAGTTTTTCACATGTATAGTTTCTGATATGTAACACAAAATAACAGAGCTAAATAGATAATGTCTTAGTTACTTTTTATTCGTTGCCAAGACAAAATACCTGATGCCCAAAATCAGGGAAGGAAAGGTTTATTTCTTACAGTTTTTCTAAAGTTTCAGTCCATACTTAGTTGGTTCCGAGGCAGCGTGGTGTGGCGGGACAGCCATTCATAGCCATGGCACCCACAAGGCGCGCTTGCAAGAGAGCGAGAGAGAGGGCGGAAGTGCGAAAGTAAGTAAGAGGTAGACCCGCCTCCTTTACACAGTATCTGAACTCCACCCCTGGGCGGGTGCAGCACTCACGTCACCAATCCCAGCATTAGACGACAAAACGATCACAAGAGCTAGACTTAGCCCCATCAAAAGTATATGAGGACGTGGGGGTCCATAGTATCACCCAATACGGATAATGTTTTAAAGCACCTATACAGAGTATTACTTTAGAGTTTCTACCTAGATCAGTGATACAAAATACTCCATAAGGGCAGAGAAAATATTTGGAAACCTCTGTTACTTGTGTTGAATATTAATATATTCACCTTCTTTTTAGGACTTAGGGATATTTTTTCACTTGACACTAGTGGAAATAAAGCCATTTTTATTAGGTGATGTGAGCAAAATAAATATATGTCATGAAATACATTATTCTTTATTATCCTTCAGCATTTATAAGTCCCCCCCTTTTCGCTAGAATGCCTAACCACCAATATACGATTTTTTTGTTTTTTAAAAAATAATAAAAACTGTGATTCAGAATTTTAAAACAAGATAATAGAATAACAATATATTGTGTATTGTTACCTTCAATGTAGTTGCTCAGATTACAAGATAAAGGCATGAGAAATTGACCAAACAACATAAGCACAAACCATTCTTTTTGATGAACTAATACAGATTATTAGTATAATTATCTAGGGCCAGCAGTTTGGCTCAGTGGCTTAAGCACCTGTCTGGCAGGCATGAGGTTGTGTGTTCAAACCCTGGTGCCACAAAAAAAAAAAAAGTACAATTATCTATCATATATATGTATGTATATATAATTTATTCACTTCTTTTCTCCTTTCTCCCCATCCCTGTTGTTCTTTCATTCTGAGCGGTTTATTCCCCTTTCACTTTCACAGTATCTATTGCACATTGTACCATTTGGTTCTTATTTACTGTTTCTTTATTTACACCAGGGAGACAATATGATGTTTACACATGCCAGTCTGATGTATTTCACTTAGTATGATCTCAAGTTCCATTCATTTACCTATAAAATCCTTGAGTTTATCCTTCTTTATAGTTGAATAGTACTCCATTGTATAAAAATACCACATTTTTATCCATTCCTCGGTTGATGGGTATTTTGGTTGTTTCCGCGATTTAGTTATTCTGAATCGTGCTGCTATAAACATGGATGAACATACATTTCTGTGGTATGATCCTTTCAGTTCTTCTGGGAAAATACTCAGAAGGGGAATAACTGTGTTGAATGGGACCTCCAATCCTAGTCGTGAGGAATCTCTACAATGAGTTCCACTGTGGGTATACCATTCTACACTCCCACCAACAGAGGAGTGCTTCTCTTCCCCAGCAACTCCATCAGCATTTGTTATTGGTGAATTCCAAGATGATAACCATTGTTTCTGAAGTGAGGTAGGATCTCAGTGTTGTTTTAATTTACATTTCTCAAATAATCAATGATGTTGAACTCCTCAAACTCTTCAGTGAAGTTGAAAAGGAAGCAATTCTACCTAAATCATTCCTAGAGGCAAGTAGTAATAACCTGATACCAAAACCAGAGAAAGACTCAACCAAAGAAGAGAACTACAGGTCAATCTCTATGATGAACATAGATGCAAAAATCTCAATAAACTACTGTCCAACAGAATGCAGCAAATCATCAAGAAGGTTATATACCATGACCAAGTAGGATTCAACTCAGAAATGCAGAGGTAGTTCAACATACACAAATCAATAAACACAATACCACATATCAACAGAGTCAAAGACAAAAACTACATGATCTTCTCAATAGATGCCAAAAAAGCTTTTGATAAAGTCCAACACACCTTCATGATAAAAACACTACAGAAAATTAGATTAGATGGTCTCTGCCTCAATCTGACAAAAGCTATCTATGACAAACCAACAGCCAACATCATGCTAAGTGGACAAAAACTGAAACTTTCACTCTAAAATTAGGAACTAGACAAGGATGTCCACTATCACCACTCCTGTTCAATATAGTTCTGGAAACATTAGTCAGAGCAATGTATGTCTTTTAAGAACTAAATTATTTATTTAAAGTATGTTTTAAACCAGTATAAACTATATCCTACCTTCACAAAGCATGGAAGACTAGACAAATGTAATACTTAATCACAAGAATAACAATAAATATGTACTAATCCCTTTATACCAGAAATCTATCACATTTGAATACATATCTACTAAAAGACTTAACCTTACATATCTTACCTTTAATATATAATAAAAAATTCACATTTAGTAAAATACTCAGATCTTCTACCTTTTAATTTGGAAACCAAAACATGCTTAAGGTTTTTTTTTTCTTTATTTCATATACTTGATTGACAAGTATACAGTAAATATTGATGAGCTCATTTATTCAATACCGATAGGACATTTTTGCTTTTTGACTACAGTGTATCAGATATTGGATACTAGAACCTGAGGTGTGCGTAGAACTATCGCAGGGACAAAGTTTTAAAAAATCCTTCCATTAACATCTGAAAAGTGTAATGCTAATTATTAGTTAAATGCAATGAAAAATAATTTGATGTGGGAAAAATTGATAAAACTATGCATTTAATAGTATGGCATTCAAAAATTGAGAAATCTTGTGTCTATGTTGTATACTTTAGGATAAATATTTTAAAGACTACCAAAGCAACTGGGGAAAAACAAATGGTTAAGAATGATAAGGCAGTATCAGATAAAACTCAAAGGGTAGGAAAAAGATTTCATGTTTCACTCAGCCTAAATGAAGTTGCAACAATTTTTGAGCAAAAATACGAAAGTTAAAGAAAATGAGCATCATTCTATCTGCTGTGAGGATAAGCTAATGAAAGAATACAAATGTAGATATAAAAGATACCACTAAAGAATATTTTTCAACCCATGAACATAACGCTGACTTTGAACAAAAGTTTAGAAGTATTTTATTCAATGCATTAGATCTTGTTTTATTATTTAATCTTGAAGTCATAAGATTTGGCTCTGGATTACCTATGGTGTGTAACTCGAAGAAGCAAAAGTAACGTTGCCTGAGCACATTTGGAAAGCAAGCATAGAAAGCTGAGAACAAGAGAAGAGTGACTCTTCTGAACAGGGAAATGACCTTGCCATTCTCTTCACCTTAATAGTGTAGCATACTTGTCCACCCAGATCAAATTCCACTGTGGCCTTCTAAACAAGCACCCTCTTCAACAAAGGTATCAAGCAGGTATATTTGTCTGTACCTCAGGACAAGATCGCCCAAGTCTGGTGTGTCTGTATTGTTGATACAGGAGAAGGATCATGTTGCAAAGCTCTCAACCTGCATGGTAAGCCCAAGTATGTAGAACTGTTGTCTGAGTAGAATTTTGGGGACTGTAGCACTTTATAGCTGACAGTACAAAAATGACATGTCTCTTTTGCCTTGTTTTGGGAACTCATTTACAAAGACTTAACAAACTAGTATTTGGTGAAGTTGTCAAGTACAATTAAACCCCGCCAAGCCCAATTTGAAGTGCACTCACAAGCATATCATTGATAAGGTGAACAACCAGCGCTCCTGGTTTGGAATGGAGCACAAATACAAGCTCTTGGGAAGGTACCCTTCCATTGGCTTTCCAATAGCTTTCCTGGCCTCAGAGTGCACATTCCAGTGGTATGGGAGCTGAAGGAGTGTAAGTCAAGGATACAGTGCAAGCTCATACCTGTCTTGTGTGTAGACCAGAGTCAAGATTGTAAGAGTGAATGGTGAGGTCATGTCTTCCTAATAGAAATTCCAAATAGCACCCTGTGAAAGAATCCACATTGGAGATTGTTTCAACTTTCATGTTGTATGTAAAGAGTTTGAAGATACAGTAGTCTTTGATTCTATTCCCATTCCTGAGAACTGGAAAGAGTCAGGTTGCCATTCCAATTTTAACTCTAAGGCTATTCATTCTCTGGACTGTTGTCCAAGACCTAGGGATTACTTTCAAGACTGTTGCCCTTTTGTCAATTTGTCTTTTCCTTGGTCTTTTATTAATAGCAAACGTCAGAGAAAATTTTTATATTTAAATATAAAATAAAAAAGGGTGTGTGTGTGTATGTGTGTGTGCGTTTCTAAAGGAGAAAAGTGACGCTGGTCACTGGGTATCTAATTTGAGGCAAATAGTTCAGTTTAGAAACAAAAGATTTCCCTCTGAGTAAGTCCAGAAAGTCTGATACTGGGAACATTGGTTATTTGGGGCTCATAGCTCATCATTACCAGGTCTTCCCTGCACTGCCACTCTTTTGCAGAAGGTGGACAATGGACAGTTAGCAGGAGGTTACACATTAGTAGCAGTCTAAAGACTCCTGTGTTAGGCCTAAAAGACACACACGTGTATGTCCACACACAAGCTCTAAACATGAGTTGGATGGTCAATTTAAGCAAGTTATTGACAGTTTTGGAGAGTTATTTTTTGATGGAACCAGCATATCACTAAGACAGGAAGTTTTACGTATTAAAAAAGAAAAACAGAAGTTTGAGTTTTAATCAAATTTGTAATGTTTCTTAGTAAATTTTACAGAATTTCGAGTTTGCTTCAACTATCTCCTTACTTCTTTTTTTAATTAATTAAGTTTATTGGTCCTTCTTAAATATACATAATGATGGCATTCATCATAGGTACTTTGTACCTGTATATGACTTACCTCAATTTCTTTTTTCTCCATTCCCTTATTCTCCTTTCAGTCACTCTTCTTCTTCTTATTTACAAAAGCTTAGCTTCCATTTTTCCATCTTTTCTTCTTTTTTTTTCTTTTCCCTTCCTTGAATTCCCTCTCCCTGCTTCCTAGTTCCTCTTCCTAGTTGAATATTTTCTTCCTATTTCTTAGTATCAAGCATGCATTCACTTGGCTCTTGAAGAGCTGAGGACAAGCCTGGTGTTAAACACTAACAATCTTGTATCCAAGTGTATTTTCTTGCAGGGCAGAATATTCCTTCCTGTTTTAAGAGTCCTGAAATTTAGTTTGTTTGTCCGTTTTTGCTTTTATACTAAACAAGTTCCACCTCCATCTTTGTTTCCCCTACTGTTTTCTCATTGTTTTGGTGCTGACTGCAGCAGGCCTGCTGTGGTTTCTCTTGCAGTGACAACTTCTAATTGCAACGTACACGATGTTCAGAATTAGGTAACTTGTCATTGTAAACAAACTGTGATGACCCAGAGAAGTGCTTACAAATCAAATTAACACTTATTAGAGAAAAAAAGCAGTAGAAAACTATTGAAAATGGAAAACTAGGGGAGAAGCAGATAATAAAAACCAATTCAAGATGCTTTTTTTTTTCTAAACAAGAAATTTACCTTGTATAAGTACATGATTGTACACTCTACAATTCGAACAAGTAATCTACAACCACTAAACCAGATAAAATATACAAGTTTATAGTTTTCTAAGGCTAGAATTCAAGAAATGAGGGACAATGGTCCTGGAGAGACATGAAATAAAAGAAGTAATCATTATGATTAATTGATAAGTTTATTGCCTTCATACAGTTTCCAGATCATGACACAGGAAGAGAAAACCCAGGGAACTCTGAGTAGACATCCTGGAGAAGTTAAGGTAACCCAACATAAAGTGATCTTGGAACAAAACAGAGCGGAGAAAAAAGAGAAAACTATGAAACTCTACATATTACCCTTCATGCATTCAGTAGAGTACTGATCCCTGAAAACTATGAAAAAAATACTGAAACCTGAAAGAAAACTAACACCAAGAATTTATAGGAATACCATTCAAATTAGACACAAGTCTTGGAATACTTAATTGTATCAATCAAGTAGAAAACCTCAAGGCAAATTCCATAGAATACTAAAAAGTGAGTGACTCAGTAGTGTAGAATGAAGTATGCTTAGATAAAATGTTCCCCTACTACCACCTAAGAAATCCTTACAGAAGGATGTGCAGGATCAAAAGGTTTTCAAGGTTCTAAAGACGTTTTAATGGAAAAAGTTCAAGAACACACATACACACACACAGAGAACATGATTGCCTGATACTCAATTAAAATATTAACAAAGCAATAAATAAACATAAATAAGTAAAGCTATCAAATTACCTAAGAACAGGTAACAATGCTTGACTGAAAGTAATATTTCACAATAATTAATGTAAATATTAATTATAAATTCAAAAAGTTATAAGGTATATGATTATATTAATAGTAAGTAAATATGATAAAAAATATAAATAAAATTTCTAGAAATGAGACTTAAAATTCTGAAGTTATAATTGCAATTGATGCCAATTTCAGAATGAATAAACTTTGCAGAACAGCAATGTCTTTAAAAACAGAAATAGAAACTATACAAAAATTTACAACAAATGAAAAATAAAACAATGAAGTAACAGGAATATTAGAGAAAAGCAGAGCAAGTTTAAAATAACTAAGCAGTAGCTAGTTAATGCAGCCAAATATAAGAGAGAATTGTGGGGCAAACAAAATAAATGAAGTAAAAATGGCTAAAATGACCTAATGCTAAAACCAGACAAAAAATAATTGAAAATTATGTACTACTATTACCATGTGTAAACTTAGATGCAAAAAACTTTACAAAATTTTAACAAATAAAATGTAACTATCTGTGAAGTCGTGCTTTCACCAGGTCAAGTTAGTTGTATTTCAAGAAGGCAAAGCTGACTTACAATTTGAAATTCTATCAATGTATTTGACCATACTAATAAATAGACAAGGAAATAAAATGATTGTTTCTATACTTTCAAAGGAAGCATTTGACAAAATTTAGCATCCACTCTTAATAGAAACTTTCTTCTAACTAGGAATAATCTTAATTTGATAAATGACATCAATGAGTAATTTAAATCTAAAATCATACTTAATGTTTGAATTACTAATCCTTTCCCCTCAGATCAGTATTAAGGCAAAATTTTCAAATTCATCAAATGCTTCATCAGCGTTTTATTTCAGTTCTCATCACTGCAATAATGTGAAAAGAAAAAGTGACAAACATCTTCCATATTGGAGATGTTAAAGTAAACAATTTTCTTCGTGGATTATTTTATCATTTGCTTACACATCCTTGTCGATCATATAAAAAAAGCTACTAAAATTAATAAATGAATATCTGCAGGGCATCACAGTGCCATCACAAAGGCCATCTTGGAGATAAAATAGTTCTCCATTTCTGGCATTCTTTCCTACTTGGAGATGTCCTTGAAGTGACTCCGAAGTCCTGCTCAGTTCTGGCACCACCCACAACACTTCCCTCAGGATCCCCTCTCTTCATCTATTTGAAAATATATACGGGTGGAAGATGACTGGAGGGCAGTCTCTATTAACATAATTAATTATGGAGCCAATATGTCCTCAGCTGTGACCTTCTTTACCTTGCCCTTTGAGGTATCTCTGACCTCATTGGCCACTACAGGCCTCGGTCAGGACCAGTGATTCATAGAGTTCATTTACTATGAATCAGTTCCCATCACCAGGTAGGAGGCCTAGGCCTAGGACAGACTCACAGATAAATAAAAAGCTAATTAGTAAATTTTAAATCCTGCTCAGAGCTGCTTTGTAGTGGTCTCCAACAGAACATGTCAAGATAATAGAATAATTATATAACCTAATCTTATTTTTATGTATTAACACTGAGCCATCATAAATTAAGATATGATTTATAAGCTCATTAAAATAAAGACATATTAAATAAGAATTTAACACCTATACAGTGAGACTTCAAATATCCCTCAGGCAGCTAATTAAAACCTAAATAAATGAAAAAATGTATAATATTATAATGGTTCTTCAAAAGAGTCAGTATTTTTAAGATGTAGACATTCTTCAAATTGTCAGTGAAAAGAATGCCAAGGAGTTTACTCATAGCAATTTTTATTTGCTCCGAAGTTAGAAAGAATAAGTGACACTTGTCATGGTACTTAAATTTTGTTTCTTCAATGCAGATGATGTTTCCCAGCAATGCTATGCTTGATCTTAGGCAAAAGTCTCAGAAGCAAGGATGTTTGAAAGAGAAAGGGCAAAAGGATTTAATTTTCCTGAACATTATGCATGAATCCTTACCCTTATTAACAAAGCTTCAACTTTATGATTTTAATAGAGAATCTTTCATGTATCTGGAAAATATCATATTCTAAGGAGAATTTTTCTTTAATCTTAGTAACCTATGAATTAGGCAAGAATAGAGTTTTTATAATGTTATTAAGTACATAAGTGATTTTCTTTTGCTAAAAGACAATATGTGTCAAGTAACAGTAATAACTTAGATAAACAAATTTCATAAGTTTTGACATATGTATAAACTCAACCATAAGAACAATTACTATAGCACACATATAATTTGTGTTTCTTTTTAATCTTTATCTCTAACCAATTTTTGCTCCCCTTATCCCAATTCAACATTTGTTACTATCTGTTGCCAATAAATTGCAATCTATAGTACTTTGAATTAGTGAAAACAACATCTACTTTTTTAAAGTTCGATTGAGTCTAATTATTTTGAGACCTATCTATATGACTGGGCATATGAGTAGATCAGCATGAATTACTGAAGGGGATTATATTGTTAATGCTTTTATTTGGATGAATATTTGGGTTGTTACCAACTTGGGAGCATCACAAAGTTCTATGAATTTTCATATGCAATGTTCTGTATAGACATGAGTATTATTATTGAGAATACTGGATTTTAAGTTAATTTTTTAAAATGACCAAAGTGCTTTTCCTCTTCTCTAAATTTACCTCACTGCTATCTCTTGTCTAAATAATTGAAATAGCCTGTTATTAATCTTTCAGACTACAGTTAAAGATTTTTCCATTCTATTACTTCATAGTGAATTCTGACTGATTATTCAAAAATACATTATTTAGTACTTCATTTCGCACTTCTCTCTTCTTTTTAAAACTATCAGTGCTGTGTCATTTTTAGCATAATATCCACTTTTTATGAAGAACATGACATTGTGTTGCCTGACTTCTGGTTATTTTAACTTATACAATTCAATCATAATTAATTATTGGTTGCATTCTCTTTTTTCCTATTCTCTCTTTCTTCAGCACTCCTAGACCTGTCTTCCCCTTTACACGGTTATCACAATTTTCAGTGTGTTGTAATCAGTGTAGTCTAATCTTCCAAATGCCAAAGAAAACCAGGTGCACCTCTTCGATGGTTAGGACTCATTTGTGCATGTACTGGTATTAAAATTGACTAGAATTGACTGAATATCCTGCAGACTACTATGGTTCCCATGAGTTTGGAAGCATTTTGGAAGACTAGATCGCTAGACATTTTCTAAGTTTTACTGCAATCTAAAAAGTAAGAAATAAATATTTGTTTAATTATGAGGCATAAATGAGTGCATACAGGTATTGTAATAAACCAGGTAAAACAACTGGTAAAATTTTTTATGAATCTGTAAGTTTACGTGACATAATTTTCCACTGTGGTTATAATATAAGTTTTGCTGTGAAGAACATCTACTTGAAGAGTGATAGTTACCACTTAATGATATATAAATACATGATTGTCAATTTTCATATAACACATATGTGAAGTTGTACTTTTATCGTCTTTATTTGACTTTATTCTTTTTGATAGTCTTTATGGACTTTATTCTTATTTGAAAAGAGAATTCCAGGAGTAAATCTCCATTTACTTGAATCTTAATTAAAGTTTCAAATTCAGCTGTCTCAAAACAGCATGCTAATTTCACTAGTTTTTAAAATGTATAAATATGGTTATTTTTGATATCACAGGTGTAAATCACAATGAACAGGACATATATTTTGAATATGCTATATGTTCAAAATGTTACTCATTACTGTCATCTCTTTTCCCAGAAATGTCACCTTCCTCTTTCAGATCTTCTTCATTATTTAAAAATAGGCTTTACTGGTACTGTAGAGTAGCACATATTAAGAGTAGCACATATTAAGTTAATGTATATTAGTATGCTATTCATTTTAATGTACATGCAAAAATAAGCACACATATATGAGGTACTGTTTACATATACAAGAAGAATTATCTTTTTTGTGGGGGTACTGTGGAGTTAATCTAAACTGTTCCCACTCTGCTACATCCCCAACACTTTTAAAATTTTATTTTGAGACAGAGTGTTCCTAAGTCACCATGTTACTCAGGATGGATTTGAAATTGCAATAGCCCTCTTTCAGCCGTCCAGAACACTGGAAGAACAAGATTACAATACTAGGTCTGGATCCTATAAGCCACTATCTATTATGTATATGAAATATTTACAAAGAAATAAAGAAGAAAGAAATAACTGAGAAAAAATCTAATTGATCCAACTAAGTTTTTCCAACTATTGACTGATATTTTTCCTTGGTTTCTTGTAAGAAATCTAATGTGCGTTGTATCTTATTTTAAGTTACCTATTTATGCTTAATCATTCTTGTTTATTTTTAAATCTTGATGCTTTTAGAAAATCATTAATTTAAAAAGTTATATTGTGGAGTTTGCCACTATTTGATAATAATATAGCTAATAAACTGGTATTAAAAGAAAATATTCCATATATTACGTTCAAAATACTGTAACACATGGTCCAGTGGGCACCACAGTAATGATTTTGTCCTATCATATTGATAAGAAGAAGCCTCAATAATAAAGAAGCAAAAAGGAGTTAAATTTACATGTTTGGTTATTTTTTTAGTTGTTTAGAAAATGATCAGTCTTCCACTTAATTTAACTGAAGCCATCCATCAGCTGAAGGTTGTGTTTAGACTTGATTTTAACTTTTAACATTTTAAAATAGGTTATTAACATATATATGTGTATATACATGTGTGTTAATATGTTTATATAAAAATTCATAAGTACACATTAAATGTGGATTATATGTGGGTCACGCAAGCATAATGTTACACAGAAGATTCATTAGTTTTCAAAAACTTTGCAGACATCTATTTCGAAGTACAGATGAATTATTGTTATATATTTCCATTTTAATAGCATTTATTTTAAAATTACTTTGTAAATAATTAAGATATTAAAAGTATCCTAGTTTATATGTGTGAATAATTAAAATATTAAAAGTATGCTAGTTTATATGTATATATATTTACACACAAATATATACATAAATATGTATTTATTTATTTTATTTATTTAAGAGAAAAAGAGACACATATGAGAGAGACAAAAAGCAAAAGAGGCAAACAAACGACTAGAGTAAATGCACAACAGTAATATTACAGGTCTAAAAACAGGATGATAGAAACTTGACAATGGTTGCAATATTGCATATCATTATCTTCAAAATGGTTGTTTACATTAACAGATACAGACATGTAAAATTGATCTAATCATATGAGTATTAACTGTTCTTTCTCAATAACTAATACATTCAGCAGTATGTTTGTTTTAGTTATCTTAAATATACATATATACAGATTTATACCCTTTCCTTTCCCCTTCCCTCTTTCCCCCTTTTCGCTTCCCCATTACTTTTGCTCTTCAAGCTGTTTTTTACCCTTACATAGTATTTATTATAGATTTTGGATCATATGTACTTTTTCAGTTTCTTACGCTAGGGAGACAATACGGTATTTACACATGTGGATTTGATTTATCTCACTTACGAGTATGGTCTCAAGTTGTATCCATTTACTTATAAAAGTCTCAATGCAATCTTTCTTGATAGCTGAGTAGTACTCCAATGTGTAAAAATACCACATCTTTTTTATCCATTCTTTGATTGATGGGCATTTGGGTTGTTTTCCAAGATCTGGCTATTACAAATTGTGTTGCTATAAACATGGGTGCACAGATATCACTGTGGTATGATGTTTTCAATTCTTCTGGGAAAATGCCCAGAAGTGGGGTAGCTGTGTTGAATGGAACCTCAAATCCTAGCTTCTTGAGGAATCTCCACACTGACTTCCACAGTAGTTGCACCAGTCTACACTCCCACCAACAGTGGAGAAGAGTTTTTTTTTCCACAGCCCCTCTCCAGCATTTGTTCTTGGTTGATTTTTTAATCTTGGCCATTCTTTCTGGAGTGAGATGGAATCTCAGTGTTGTTTTAGTTTGCATTTCCCAAATAACCATTGATGTTGAACATTTTTTCATGTATTTATTTGCCATTTGTATTTATTTCTCTGAGAAGTGTGTATTCATCTCAGATGCCCATTTTTGGATTGGGTCCTTGAATTTTAGGGGTCTGATTTCTTTTCTTTTCTTTTTTTACACTTTTTTTTTATTTAAGCAGAAAAAGAAGACATATAAAACAAAGATGAAAAAACAAAACAGACAAACAAGCTGCTAGACTAAATGCACAACAGCAACACTACAGGTTTACAATACAGGAAATAGAAACTTGACAATGGTTGCAATACTGCATATCATTATCTTCAAAATGGTTGTCTACATTAACAGATATAGACATGTAAAATTGATCTAATCATATCAGTATTAATTGTTCTTTCTCAATAATGAATACATTCAGCAGATTTCTTTTAATTCTTTATACATTTTAGATATAAGTCCTTTGTCTGATGGACAATTGGCTAAGATATTTTCCCAGTTCATGGGTTTTCTTTTCACTCTGTTGGAGATATCCTTTGACATGCAAAAACTTTTTAGTAAGATGAGATCCCAGTTGTTGATTCTGGGAAGTGCTTCTCATGCAATTTGATTTTTGTTCATGAACTCTCTGCCTACTCCTATGTCATCAAGATTTTTACCTGCTCTGTCTTCTAGTAAGTTTAGTGTGTCTGTTTTAATATTTAGATCTTTGATCCATTTTGACTTTATTTTAGTGCATGGTGATAGGCATGGATCTAGTTTTAGTTTGTGGCATATAGAAAGACAGTTTTTCCAGCACAATTTGTTAAAGAGTTTATCTTTCTTCCAATGTACATCTTTGGCCCCTTTGTCAAAGATAAGGTGGCTAAATGTGTTTGTACTGTGGTTGTATCTTCTAATCTATTCCATTGATCTTCAGGTCTGTTTTGATTCCAGTACCATGCTGATTTTATCATACTAGCTTTGTAGTATAGTTTCAAGTCGGGGATTGTGATGCTTCCTGCCTTCCCTTTGTTGACCAGAATTGCCTTGGCTATTCTAGGTCTTTTCTGGTTCCAGACGAATTTCAGGAATGCTTTCTCTAGCTCTGTGAGGTAGGCAAGTGGTATTTTGATTGGGATTGCATTAAATCTGTATAATAATTTTGGGAGAATGGCCATTTTCATGATGTTTGTTCTTCCTATCCATGAACAGGGGACATCTTTCTATTTTCTGAAATCTTCTTTGATTTCCTTCTTCAGAGTAATGTAATTTTCACTGTATAGATCTTTTACTTCCTTTGTTAGATTGACTCCTAAACATTTCATTTCTTTGGAT
>RJWM01043785.1:0-13743 GCA_004363535.1 Dasyprocta punctata | reverse complement strand
AGAGACAGAAACAGAGACAGAGACAGAGAGACAGAGACAGAGACAGAGAGACAGAGAGAGAGACAGAGACAGAGAGAGAGCAGCGGCAGCCCTGGGATTTCAGATTCCAGGCCAGGACCAAATCGGGAGTTTGCAGCATTGGTCAGGTTCAGCACAGACCCCGCTGGGTCCTTTCTGGTTTTTATTTGTATGTATTTGGGTATTATTTGCTTATTTTTGCATTTATCGGTTCTTTTTGAGACAGGGTCTGGCTGTGTAGCCCAGGCTGGCCTGGAGCTGGTGGAGATCCTCCTGCCTCGGCCTCCCGAGTGCTGGGATGACAGGCGTGTGCCCCCAGCCTGGCTGATTCTGGGTTCTGCGTGTGCACACGTGTGTGTGTGTGTGTGTCTGTGTCCTGCTTCTTTGGGTACTGAGAACCCGCGGGGTGACCCCGACCCCCCAAACCTTCTGCTCACCTCCACCCCTTCCCCTCAGAGCGGGGCCGGCGCCGGGTCGCTGGCCGCTTCCCAGGAATGCGGGGGGAGCATTCACCTCCCCGCCTCATTATTTCTCCCTGCGTCTCCGAGCGAACGCTTGATCCTGCTTTTATTTGCACAAGGAACCCGAATCCCGACCAGGAATTTCAGCGCCTGCTAGTGACGCAGGACCCAAGGACCACCCGGGTCGAATGGCTGCCCCCGTCCGCCTCACAGCACTGCTCGTGGCGTCAGATGAAGGCAAACTAACGTCTTTCCCCCAGCCGGGCCTGGAGGCACACCCCTGTCATCCCAGCCCTTGGGAGGCTGAGGCGGGAGGATCGCCGCGAGTTCGAGTCCAGCTGGGGCTACACAGTGAGTTCAAGGCCAGCCTGGACTACACAGTGAGACCCTGTCTGAAAAAGCGTTTGGCAATGCACAGAGACTGAGGCGGCAGAAGCAGTAAGGTGCGGGGAGTGAGACGGCCGGTTGTGAAGTCGCTTTATTATCACATCAAGCACAGCCAGGAGAGAAACTGCTGTAACTCGGGGGGAGGGGAAATAGGGCCGAGGACTGGGGCGCTGGGTCCCCCAGGGGGTCTGCTTTCTGTCTCAGTGTGGTATACGCGCCCATGTCCGTGTTTAAGTATATAACAGCAAACCTGGCACTTGTGAGGCTGAGGCAGGAGGGTCGCCACGAGTTCAAGGTCAGCCTGGACTCCCTAGCGAGATCCCGTCTCAAAAAACAAACCAACAGAAACAGCATTTCCTGCTTCTCCCCCTAGACAAGGGCCAGGCGCCCACGGGAAGCTGAGGTTTGCTGAATTCTGTCTGACCGGCCTCAGAATTATATTTCAGAGATCAGTGCATCCCGGGACGAAGATGGAAAAATTATTTCATGAAAAATCAGAGATCATGGCTTGGGTTTTTTGTTTTGTTTTGTTTTGTTTTGTTTTGTTTTGTTTTGGTGGGGCGCGTGCAGAAATGCACCCTCTGTTAGGAGCTCGGAGATAATAATGAAGCAGGGGCCGCTTTTGTGGGTGAAAAAACAAATAAAGTCACCTGCGTCTCTCTGTGTGGGTGCAGACGTCTGTTGATCGCCAATTCTGCGTGACCCGGTTCTTCGCCTGTGCCCCGGTGTTTGGAAAATCCTTTTCTTCCGGGTTAAAAGTCGGGTGGAGACCTGGCCTCGTCTAGCGTCACAACACACGGATTCACTCAAGCAGTGTCGATAGAGAAGGCAGGGAGGGGCCCGCACCGGACCCACAGATCCTCCTAAAACCCGGCCCGGTCCTGGCTGGAGCACGGGGTGGCCCCACAAAGCCGGGGGCCGGCTCGCCCGGCTCTGCAGAATTTCATGGCCACGGCAGAGGGAGCACGGCCAGCCCCAGGCCAGGCGGACGACTTCCAGATCCTAAAACAGGGGCAAAACTCAAGTCGCTTATTGTACCTCGGCCTCCAAAACGCCAGCGAGGCCCAGCCAAAGGAAACTTGAGCAAAATACCGCACTTGTTTCATTTTCCAGACGGGGTCTCCCGCATAGCCTGGAACTCACTACGTAGCCCAGGCCGGCCTGGAACTCGCAGAGATCCTCCTGCCTCAGCCTCCCGAGCGCTGGGATGACAGGCGTGTGCCACCACGCCCGGCTCACGGGTTCCACTTCTAAACGTCCCTTGTGCACAAAATTTGAAGGAGCTTTTCTGGGCGTGAGCAGGTGCTGCCCCTCCGGCCCTGCGCTGGCCGCAAAAGCCTTGTAAAAAAAAAAAAACCACTTGCGCAAAAGCCTTGTAAAAAACACTTGTAAAAGTGCCGAGGCTTTGGTCTGACAGTCGTTTCCGTTTAACCCGACTCTACCGTGCCTTGCCGCGCAGCCTGTGTGAGAAGCACTGCGCCTCCCGACGCCTGGCTCCGCGCCGCTCAGACCTGAGTCCGCGGAACCCAAGCTCTCCGTGCTCTGAGGCGGCCCGACTGCCCGAGACGTATCTTATTTAAAAAGCCTAGAAATTGTATGGGATTTTGTACCCCTCTGCAAAATATCTCCCACACACTGCAGATTGGTCCTTGGCCTTAGAAACCGAACAAGCCCCTCTTCTCATGTTCCAAAGAGGGAAAATTGCACTGCCCAGCACTCCAGGAGGCTGAGGCAGGAGGATCACAAGTTCAAGCTCAGCTGGGACAACTTTACAACAAAGCCGAACTTTGTCTCAAAATAAAAAATTCCTTTTTCTTTTTCTTTCTTTTTTCTTAAAAGAGCTGGGGGAAAAAAAAAAAGAAAAAGAGCTGGAAAACCAGGTGTGGTGGTACAGTCCTGTCATCCCAGCCCTCGGGAGGCTGAGGCAGGAGGATCATTGTGAGTTGGAGACCAGCCGGGGCTACAAAGTGAGTTCAAGGCCAGCCTGCACTGCGTAGTGAGAGCCTGTCTCACAAAGACAAAAACATAGAAATAAGTAAATAAAAAGAAGGAAAGAAAGAGCGGGCAATGTAGCTCTGTGCAAAAGCTCAGGTTTCAGTACTATAAAAATAAAATCTCAATGTTGTCCATTTAGGACAAAAATTGGGGGCAAAGAAAGCAGAGGCCCTTTGGCCAAACCCTCTGCCCCCCCCTTTTTTTTTGCAGCACCAGGGTTCGAACTCACAGCCTCACGTCTGACTGACAGGCGCTTAAGTCGCTGAGCCAAACTCCCAGCCCTGGTTTTTTGAGGCAGGGTCGCACTATGTAGCTCAGGTCGGCCTTGCGCTGCGTTGTAGCCCAAGCTGGCCTCGAACTCACAACGTTCCACCTACCTCAGCCTCCCGAGTGCTGGGATTAAAGGCGTGCGCCACCACGCCCGGCTCCCTCTGCCACTCTGAGCAGAGAATCACCGTGGCTCAGTGGGTGTGCGAACATTCCCTTCCTAAGTTAACAAGCTTGGTTTATATTTTTGATATTTATATTTTACAGTCTTTTCCCCTCACCCTTGCCATTTACGCTTTTAAACCCTCCGCCTGGCATTCTGGAACTGAGCCACAGTGTGGTCCGGATTCCACAGAATGTTTTTATTTCTGTGTTTTGTTTTGTTTTGTTTTGTTTTTAGTAGGGCTCCCCCATGTAGCCCAGCCTGGGTGACCTCCTTGGATGCTTGGAGCTTTTTAACTTTCACTCAATTTCTTCCTTCGTCTTCTTGACACAGGGTCTCGCTATGCAGTTCAGGCTGGTCTTGAACTCACTTTGTAGCCCAGGCTGGTCTTGAACTTGCAACAATCCTCCTGCCTCAGCCTCCCGAGTGCTGGGATGACAGGCGTGCGCCACCAGGGCCAGCTATTCACTTGATTTGTGTTTCCGGCAGTGAGGGGGTCCCAGGCCGGCTGCCGTAGGTGGGGTTCCCCGAGTGCGGGAGGCCGGCATGGGGAAGCCGGATCTGCTTGTGACTCCGGCTCCTGGAGATTGACCCGAAGTTGATAAAGCGGGAGTGCACGGCTGTGGAGGAGGCGCGGGGTGCAATGCGTTTCCCAGGCGCTGTCAGGCGCGGGTGGTGATTTATAGACGTGGCCCACGACCTCGTCCCAGCCGCCGCCGGGCAGTGAGATGCAGCAGGCCGGGCTCAGCAGACAGGCCCATGGGGGCGACAGCCGCCCCGCGGGAAGCCGGTCACTCCGGGGCCCCGAAAACCCCACTGCGAGAGGCGGCCAGGCCGGCCGGGAAGGGCCCCGCGCACCCCCACGGCTGACCCTGGCCCTGTGCATCGTCTGCGGGCTGGGGGCGACCCCCGGACCAGAGCCTGCACCCCAGTGTCAGCTGGGTCCCCTCCCACGCCTAGACCTCTTGGCATCTGCCCTCCCTCGGGAACGCCGAACCCTCTACTGCCCGGTGACGCCTCTCCTGCCTTCCCTCCAATGGGCCCGGTCTGTCTTTTCCGATTCATTATTTTTAATTAATTTATTTATTTATGTATTGGTACCAGGGATCAAACTCACGACCTCGCAACTGCCAGGCAGGCGCTCAGGCCACTGAGCTAAATCCCCGGCCCTATTTTTTGAGGCAGGGTCTCACTATGCAGTTCAGGCTGGCCTTGAACTCACTGTGTAGCCCAGGCTGGTCTCGAACTCACAACGATCCTCCTGTCTCAGCCTCCCGAGTGCTGGAATTAAAGGCGTGCGCCACCACACCCAGCTTATTATTATTTTTCAGCTGGCTGGGATTTGATTGTTTTCCTGAGATGCTGACTGCTCTGATTTCTCCTGCACAGAATAATCAATCAATCAATCAATCAATCATCAAATGGCCCAAAGGCAACCGCCCCACCGGCCACGGGAGACTGAGGCTCTTCCTCGGGTTAGGAACGGCCGCCTTGGTGTGAGACAGATTCTGCTCTGCTGGCCCATCCCTTCCCGGGTTCCTCCCCATGGGTCCCGAAGCCCGGGACACCCAAGTCCTCCTGGTGACCGTAGGTGACCTCCAGGACCCCGGCGACTTGGGCTGCGCCCATCTGGGCCCTGGATTTAGTTTAGTTTCGCTTTGCTTTGCTTTGCTGCGTTGGGTTTTGTTTTGCTTTGTTTTGAGACACAGCCTCGCTATAGAGCCCAGACTGGCCTCGAACCCACAGAGACCCTCCCGCCTCAGCCTCCCTCCCGAGCGTGGCGATGAGGGCAGGCGTGTGGCGCTGGCCCCGGCTCAGCCCCGACTTGGAAAGCAGAGAGGAGAGAAGCAAGGACAGCACGGCCGCCTGGGCGGGGCCTGGCCCTCCACGCTCTGCTCTTCCGGAAGCAAAGGCCCCGCAGCTGGGACAGAGGGGGTTCACGGCCCGAGCCTGCTCGTGGAGAAAGGGAAAGTAAAGAAGACGCCAGACAGACCGGAACGGGCGGGCAGCGGGCTGGGTCCCCCTCGTGGGTGCCCCAAGTCCTTGGGTCTGCCGCGTGGCGATGTCGGGGTCTCTGAGACACCCCGGCTGCGATGAAACTTGGGCCAGAAATCAGGCTGTTTCATTCCACGAGGATTACGAGGCACACCTGTGCGACAGCCGCCTCTGCTTCCTCCTCAGCAGGGACCCCGGAGGGAAATTGGGGGCCCCCCCAGACACAGCAAGATAGCCATGGCCACCAACACCCGTCCTGGACGCCTGCTCAAGTCTTCATGGTAGGCTGAGGCAGGCTGGTTCCTTTATCCCAGGCCCAACTCTGTATGCTGGGCTGAGCCCCGGGCTGCGTCCTGGACCCCCCTCCCTGGCCCCATGCAGGGGTGGGGTGCAGGGCCCGAGCTGGCACCCAGACCCGGGGCCGGGGCTCCGGACCTCCCGGACTCCTCCCGGCTGAGCCCCCCACACGCACAGGGCGGCCCGGCTTGGACTTCCGCTTGGGTTTCCCTCGCTGGTGCGCGTGTGGGCGTACGTACGGTCGTGCGCACACCACTCGCCACGGGGAATGCGCGGGGCGTAATAGTCCCGGAGGCGGGCGGAGGACAGGACACTCAGGCCCGCAAATGCACAGAACAGCTGGGCGTAGGGGCGCACGGCTGTCATCCCAGCACTCGGGAGGCTGAGGCAGGAGGATCTCGGCGAGTTCAAGGGCAGCCTGGGCTACAAAGTGAGCTCAAGGCCAGCCTGAACTGCGTAGCGAGACCCTGTCTCAAAAAAATGAAAACAATAACAGCAAACAAAAACAACAAAAAATATATATCTATAAACTAGAGTTAATGAGTCCATGGTCATGTGCAAGTATACATAGATAAGGATACATTTATTTCATTAAAATTACACATGTATAATTATATTATTCACAACTATAAGTAACTATAACTACATACAGACGCACTTACCGCTGTAAATGTATTTAATTATAAATATAAAAAACACTTGTTTAGAAGCATGAATATATGGATATACATCTAGGTATAATTATGCCCATGTTTTTAGGTATAAATATGCATATATACATACACATATATTTATTTGTAATTATATATACACGAGTACACGTTTATGTATAAGTATGCATAGATACATTTATTTATAACTATATGGAAATATATGTATTTGTAACTATAGATATGTGTTTATTTATAAGTATAAATATATTAGGGCTGGGAGTTTGGTTCAGTGGCTTAAGCACCTGTCTGGCAGACACAAGGTTGTGAGTTTGATCCCCAGTGCCAAAAAAAAAAGTATAAATATATTTACTTATAAATGTGTAAATATACATTTATTTATAAACATACATGGATTATAAAAATGGCTCAAATATCTTTGAGTATAACTGTATTTCAGTTTCCATTTATTTAGCCATACACATAATACATATTTATAAATATACATGTGAAAACATTATTAATTATAAGTAGTATGTATAAATATATATTTGCTCATAGCTATCAGTAAATATTTTATTAATCAGTCTATAAGTACACATGGTTCTGTATAACATTATTTCCATATCACATATCATTTATATTATAAGTAGAATGTGTAAATATATATTTGCTGATAACTATCAGTGAATATCTTATTAATCAATGTGTAAGTACCCATGGGTTGTATAAGGTTACTTATCATACATCATCTATATCACTGTGTATATATTTTACGTTACTTGATAGTATCCATATGTTTATTTGTTACTTAGTCTTATTGATTACTATGCAGTTATCATTATTTATACACCTGTTTATGCCAATTACTCTGTGCATTTTGTCGTAGTTGACTAGTAGAAATGTATATACAGGTGTTACTGGTTGCATATTTATAAATGAAGAAATAAACCCAGGCTCAAGACTTCCCCTAGCACGCGAGGCTGTGAATTTAACCCCTACACCAGAAAAGAAATTATACCTTAGGTTCACACGATTACAACTTTACCTGGTATAATATACAAAATTGAAGTCGATACACGAAGTTATACATAATTAAAAATATATGCTATGTACGTATTTTAAATCTTCATCCGGTGGAACGCAGGACACTTGATTGAATGTCTACGATGAGCCCTAATTAAAATCGCATCTTGCAGACCCGTCACCCACGCCTTCATCACCTGCGTAGCGAGGGCCCGGCCCGGAATTCCTCTCCTGTTGGTGTCACTCCAAGGCCGGGGATCTTGGCGGCATCCACGCTGGAACCCCGCGCGCGTCCGTCCCGACCCGACCACATCTGTGTTAAAATATTTGACGTGGAAGCCGCAGCCCTTCGTCGCCTCAGTTTCCCCCGAAGGTGTCGCGTGCGTGGGAAATCTCGCCTGCACTGAAAATTCAGGGCGTTTTCTTGAATGCGTATAAAGTACCAGCTTTGCGTCCGCCTCTCTTCCAACCTGGAGACTCACAATTGGAAATAAAATCTGGGGGCGAAAGAAGAGTTTGGCCCTTGAAACCCATTCAGAAGCTTGGACTGTTGTTAAAGAAAGATGATTTCTTTTTCTTGTTGTGGTTGTTGCTCTCTTTGTTTTACAGAATTGTTTACTCCCTAAATCAAAGACGGAATACGGCCGGGCGTGGGGGTGCACGCCTGTCATCCCAGCACTCGGGAGGCTGAGGCAGGAGGAGCACTGTGCGTTCAAGACCAGTCTGGGCTGTAATGCAAGCTCAAGTCCAGCCTGAAACGCATAGTGAGACCCTGTCTCAAAAAGACACACAAAAAAACAAAACAAAACAAGCCACGGAATATATCACAAAGCAGGCACACGCTCATAGCTGTAAAATATATGCCAGGCATGGGGGGGACACCAATTCCAGACCTGCAAAGGTAAACCAAGAAAATTAAAGGCAAAAGCAGTCATTGCACGTTTGAGTCACGGTCCTGAGCTGTAGGGCGCTGTGGGAGAGATTTCAGAGGCTCCAGAGGTACGAAAACCATCCCTGCTGGAGGCGGAGGAAGACCGATGACTTTCACCTGACCCTGCACGTCAGCGCCCGACAAGAAGGGCCATCAACAGGTGTCAGCTTTAAACGCGGAAAAATAATGACAAATAATTAGGACACAAAGAGAAAACGGTGCCACAAAGCCCAGCCCTCCCTCCACCCACACCCACAGGGAGTCCATCCTCCTCCCTCGGCACACTACAGAAATTCCTGCACACCAAACACCCAACAGAGAAAAAAGAAAAGAAAAAGATAAGAAAAGCAAAAAGCCTCCAAATTTTGGAAACCCAGGAGCCCAGGGGGCAACCCGATTAGTAAGGCAGGGGGTGATCGGAGCTTTTAAGGGGTGACGGGCTGTCAACTATGGAGACCAGGAAATTGCAAAAGAAAAGTGAAGGCGACCACATCACATGGTGCGGGCTCTCACAGATGTCAGACTGGAGTTTGTCCACTAACGCTAAATTTAATTTTAACCCAACCACTAAAACCTAACCCCACCTAAAGCCCTAACATTCCCCTAAACTTAATCCTAACTCTAACACTAACCCTAGCCTTAATCTTACCCAAAAACTTTAACCCAACAACGGACCCTAGACCAACGCACAAACCTAACACTAAAATCTAAGCTTTGACTGAATCCTAAACCTAACCTTCATCTTAACCTTACCCCTAACTCTGACCCCAAAACGAACCCTACCCCTGAACCTAACCATAGACCTAACCCTAACCCTTAATCCTAACCTCAGCCTTAACTCTAGCCCTAAACTCGAAACGTAAACTCAAACTCTAACTCTAACGCTAACCCTAACCCCAGCCCTAACTCTAACCCTAAACTCAAACCCTAACTCTAACCCGAACACTCATCCCAGCCCTAACTCTAACCCGAAACTCGAACCCTAACCCTAACCCTAACAATAAACCCTAACCCTAACCCCAGTCCTAACTCTAAATCTAATCCTAACCCAAGCCCTAACTCTAACCCTAAACTTGAATCCTAAACTTAGCCCTAACCCTAACCCTAACCCTTAACCCTAACCCCAGCCCTAACTCTAACCCTAACCCTAACCCCAGCCCTAACTCTAACCCTAAACTCGAACCCTAAACCTAGCCCTAACCCTAACCCTAAACCTCAAACTCGAACACTAACCCAAATCCTAACCCTAATCCAAATTCTAAACCTAACCCTAAATGAGACCCTAAAACTAAACCCATGCAAAAGTCTAACGCTAAAACCCTAACCCTCCACCTAATCCATCCCAACCCTAAAATTTAACCTTGACCCAAAACCCTCACCTGAAACCCTATCACTGAACCCTAACCCTAAGTTCTAACCCTAAAACCTAACCTGAATCCTACCCCTAACTCTAAACCTAATTGTACCCCTAAACCCTTACAGTAAAACCAACCCAAACCCAAATCCTAGCACCAACCCTGACCAGAACCCTAACCTTGACGATAAAACGTTAACCCTAACCCTAACGATAAATCCTAACCCTGACCTCTAAACCCCAAATCCTAACCCTGACCAAATTCCTAACCCGGATTCAAACCCAGAACCTATCCCTAAACTGAAAACTAACACTAAAACCCTAAGCCTTCACCTAATTCACACCTTAACGCTAAATCCTAACCTGGACCCTAAACTATAACCCTAACCCTAACCCTAAACCATAATGTGAAATGTCAACCCTAAATCCTCAGCTAAACCCTACGCCTAGCACAAAACCCTAACCCTGACCCTAACCTTAAATCTTAAACCTAACCCTGCACCCTAGCCCTGACCCTAAAACCTAATCCTAAACCGTAATGCTAAATACGAACCCTAAACTCTAAACGCTGAACCCCAAACTCAAAACCTAAACCCTAGCCCTAACTCTAAACCCTAGCCCTGACTCTAACCTAAAATCTTGAACCTAACCCTACCCCCTAATCCTGACCCTACACCATAAGGTTAAATCCCAAACCCTAAACCTCACCCCAAAACCTAATCTTAAACCCTAACATTAAATACGAACCCTAAACTCTAAACGCTGAACCCCAAACTCGAAACCTAAGCCCTAGCCCTACTGATAAACCCTAACCCTGACCCTAACCCTAAACCTAACGCTGACCCTAAACCCTAACCCTGAACCCTGAACCCTGAACCCTGAACTCTATCTCTGCCCTCTCCGCCACCTCCTCGTCCACACACAGGGGACCCCGGCCTCACCCCGGGCCTTCTCCCAACCTCGGTGACCCCAACCCTCATCCCCGCGTCCTGGACAGCAGATTCCCTGCCCCGGGCCCCGAGGGTCCTGTCCCACTGCTCCTCCGGGGCCCTCCAAGGCCCACGGATCCAGCCACCCCCACGGGGACCCCATGAGTCAGCTCGGAGCTGCGGGTGGACCTCGGGCCGGACCCCAGCATCCTCCGAACTCTAAAGCTGCAAACTCGCAGCTCCGGCTGCCCCCCGCCTCCATCTCCCATGCACGTGGGGACCCCACCCGACACCCTAACCCCCGACCCGGGCAACCAGGAACCCCACATCTGGGTGTTTTACTGTGCTTGTTCCCGGAGCCGAAGAGACACACATCTTTTTATTTTATTTTCTCTTATTTTATTTCATTTCATTTTTATTTTTATTTTGGTCTTTTTTGAGACAGGGTCTCACCATGCAGTTCAGCCTGGCCTTGAGCTCACTTTGCAGACCAGGCTGGTCTCAAACTCACGGCGATCCTCCTGCCTCAGCCTCCTGAGGGCTGGGATGCCAGCGAACATCTCAGAGTGAGCTCCTGCTCCTTTTTTATTTCTGTGCGAATTCTGGGGTCCTCTGCACCGAGCTCCACCCCGTCCTGTTCTTAGATTGTACTTCGAGACAGGGTCACCCCGAGTCACCCCAGCTGGGCTTGAACTTACGATCCTCCTGCCTTGTTTTTTTTTTTTTTTAATAAGTCAATATTTCTAATTTTTCCCCTTTGGCAGCAGCCAGGAAACAGCAATTTTAACCATACGAGGGAGGAAAATTGGAGCTCTTTCCTCAAAATCTGCTAGTTCTAATGGAAATAATTATTGAGTCAATGTTGCTTTTGGCACCCCTCGGTGTATTAAAGAAAAAAAAAACCAAGCTATGGAAATAAAGATATTACCATGTTATTAATGCTTATTGTTCCAATAGGGATACACAAAATATATGACCGCGTGTAGTATTTAAATTGCAAAATCGCAGCGATGTTTAATAAGACAGCAAGCCGCGATCCGGCCGTCTCCCCACCACGCCGAGTTTCTCCATTTTCTATTTTTTTATTTTTTTTAAACACCCCTCCTCATAATTTTCAATATCATCTAAATGAAGCTATAAAGAATCATTACCTTTAGCAATTTTTAAAATCATCCCTCATCCCCGGGAAGTGAACTCAGGAGCCCACTGAAAATATTACACGTAAATACTGCTTTCGCAACATTGATTATTGCCCCTAATCCAATTGGAGTTTATTGAGAATTAGAGCAAAATTATGGAAGATGAGAGAGAGAGAGAGAGAGCACGGCCGGGCCTCGGGCACCCCGGGGCGGCCCAGGAGGGGAAGGCGTGTGGGGTCCTGGGGTCCCGGCCCGCTGTGGGGGTGACCGGCCCCGGATCCCGTGCAGAGCCGATGGCCCCGGCTTCCCCCAGCCCGGGCTCGCGCAGAAGGACAGACGGAAGGAAACGCTGAAGACCTGCAGACAGTGTGTCCACGTCTTCCCGGGCACAGCAGCCAGGATTAAAAAAATGAGCTCCACCCCCAGATATTCTTTCTTTCTCTTTCTTTCTTCCTCCCTCCCTCCCTTTCTTTCTTTCCTTCTTTCTTTCTCTCTCTCTTTCTTTCTTTCTTTCTTTCTCTTTCTCTCTCTCTCTCTCTCTCTCTCTCTCTCTCTCTCTCTCTCTTTCTCTCTCTCTCTCTCTTTCTGTCTTTCTTTCTTTCTTTCTTTCTTTCTTTTCCTTTTGTGACAGGGTCTTCTCTAAATCATCCAGGACAGATTCAAACTCAAAGTTGTCCTGCCTCAGCCTCCCATGTGACTACCATGACAGGTCTACATCACCCTGTGCCCAGCTCCTTCTCAGACACCTGGAGGAGAAGCCACACAGAACCAACTAAGAGCTGCGCCCGGCCCCACGCAGCTTCTGTGCTCAGCAAGGAAGGGCTCAGCCGGCCCCGGGGTGCTGGCTTCCTTGTGGGCTTTGACCAGACGAGACATAACCTGGTGGCTCAGTCACCGCCCAGCAATGTCACCCGCCACAGATACAGCCAGAGCGCCAGCTTTGGGGGACACAGAGGCACTGCCCAAAATCTCCTTCAGCACCCACCCGGGCTGTGGGATTGCATATGGCGGCCCCCATGGACTAAGATAGAGAGAGACCAGCACAGGGGACCTCAGCCTCCAGGACTGGGCCACCGAGGGCTGCTGTGTGTCAGCACCCAGCCGGGCTGTGGGATTGCATATGGCAGCCCTGATGGACTAAGATAGGGAGAGACCAGCGCAGGGGACCTCAGCCTCCAGGACTGGGCCACCGAGGGCTGCTGTGTGTCAGCACCCACCCGGGCTGTGGGATTGCATATGGCGGCCCTGATGGACTAAGATAGGGAGAGACCAGCGCAGGGGACCTCAGCCTCCAGGACTGGGCCACCGAGGGCTGCTGTGTGTCAGCGCCCACCCGGGCTGTGGGATTGCATATGGCAATGAGTATGGCCCTTGCCCAGAGTTGGGAGTACCTAGTTCCCATGGTGCTTAACTTGTGAGTGAATTCATGAATCCATCGCAGCCCGCGCTCCTCCCTTCCCCTCTCCTCCTCCCCCACTTGCACACGAAGGACCGAGTCTCCCAGCTTCGCAACCACGGCTGGGCTCCCAGCAGCAGCCCTGGCTCCCTAAAATCTCACGCTCTGCAGAGGGGTTCCAGGAGCACCCCGTGAGCCAACCATCACACGTTGGAAGCAATGGCACAACACTGATCGATTTCCTTTTTCGTTTTACCTTTCTGACTTCTTTTCCTTCTCCTTCCTCCTGCTTCTTATCCTGCCTGGAACGCAGAGTCAAGGGCAAGAGCTGCAGCAGCCACCGTGCGACACACCAAGAGGGGGACAGGAAATGCATCCTAGTAAAATCCCTCGACATCTCTGAACTTCTGTGCCGTCTTCAGGCTGCTTGGTCCCTAAGAGAAGCAAGAGTGGGCTCCCGGCCCGATCCCCTGTTCTGGGCTTGCTGTCCTTCGGGACTGTGTGCGTACGCGTGGACTGACCTGTATGGCAGAGCCAGAGGGTGCAATTAGAATTCCTAAAGCAGTTTTGGCTGATGGTGGAAGCAGAGAGCAGAAAGAGACGGGGAAAAGGAAAAAAAAAATAGCAGGAGGATTGATCAAAAACACAACCGCGCTTTCCAACACGGCCGCCCTCCCGGGAGCGGGGTAAGTATGTAAAGACTCATGTTTAATCATCATAAAAATATTTCAGGCC
>RJWM01043784.1:0-13571 GCA_004363535.1 Dasyprocta punctata | reverse complement strand
ACATATAAGTAACCCAATGTTACATTGAAAGTGAAGACAAATGATATTCTCAAACACATATTAATAGTTGCAAAACTCTTGCTATCAAAAGTTTAGTAGACCCCATAAAAGCTATGTGATTATATTATGATATAGTTTGATTTACAAAATGCTATTTATCAGGTACTTACTAATTGTGATGCACACCAGGTGTGTTAGTTCATTTCCCACCACTCTAACAAGATATTTGGAGGAGATAGTTGCTTAATGAAGGGATCATTTAGATCCTAGTCGGAGGATGAATGGTAGGGGTCTGTGTCGGTTCAGACCTCATGGCTTCATAGCCAGCGTGCACACCAGGGCGAGAGATTCCATCACCAGGCAGCAAGCCAGAGAGTGATTCAGATACTAGCCTTGCTCTTATAATTCATTCTTGAGAGAACTATTCAAAAGTTCTACAAGAGCTACCTTAATCCAATCCAGAGGACCATTGACAGCACCCTCAGTGACTTAATGGTGTCCTTCTGGGCTCCAGCTCTCAAGGGTCTCACCAGCACACTGAGGACGCAGCCTCCACCCAACACATGAACCTGTGGAGCACAAATGCACTTCAAAACCACGGCAACAGTCAAGGAGCTTTTTGCTATTTGCCCATCACTTATTTATTTACTGTCTATTATTTTCCTGAGAGTAGATGAGCTATTCTTGTGTTGGGCATTATCTTTAGTTTTTGTTGTGTGAGTCAAATAGCAATGTCACTGTTTGTTAATCTTCAACTAAGTGGAAGAACTAATATTTTATCAACTCCCTTCATAAGCAAATAGATCACTTAATATGTTCCAAGGAGAGTTTCAGAAGCTTCAAAAGCAAAATAAAGATTTGACTGATGGATGTCAGAAAAGGGGCCCCTCCTTTAACCCTCAGAAGGACTCAGTGAGTTTCACTCTGGAGCCAGAACACCTGGATAGGAAACCTGGATGTGCAACCATTGCACTATGATGTTTGGCAAGTTACAGTTCTTTCTCTCATGGCAGTACCTTCTTAATAAGTTCTGTGAGTAGAAAATGTTCAAACAATTAAGTGACTCATAAAGGTAATAAGAGAAAAAAATAGTGTCAGAAACCAGTTTGGCTGACATCAGAGAGTAAGTTTTTAAGCACTGTGTGATTGATTGATTGGTTGGTTGGCTGATTTTTGTTAACTAGTTGATACAGTTAAAATGAGACATTTTGTAGAGAGGCTCTGGTCTCTGGGTAGCTAGTGAATATCAGTGCGATTTAGCATACAGACATTTGATCAAATGAATATTGACTGTCTCACAACAAAATGCCTGTACAAGTTTCATTGTGATCATGTTACAGAAGCCTTCCTTGTGACATGTTTCCCATTGTTGATAGATACATGATGTGATATTTCCTTGGTTGCTCTTTATTAGACTGCATGGGGAAATAGTTTGTATAATGGCTAAGGGAATAAACTTTGGAGCTAGACTTATGGGGTTGAAGTTCTGTCTGTGTTACTATCTGTGTGGCCTTGAACAGAGCATTCAACAACTCTGTGCTTGGAGCATCCTTTCTGAGAAATGAAAAGGGTGACAATAAATGCCTCCTAAGGTTATCATGAGGACAAAATGAATTAGTGTTTTTAACAGAGCAGGGTGTGTCCCATAGTGACCTTTATATGAATCACATACTTAAAAGTTAAAAATGTGCCCTGGTTTAAATGTAGTACAATTATCACAAAATTTAGTTTTTCAAGCATCTTTTTAATTTGATTGACAAAACAACTAGTAATAGCCATTTGAAGCCTAAGAATAGGATTCCATTTCTTTCTTTCTAGCTTATTATTTCCCAAAATCAACTAATTCCCAGATTTAAGCATGGAAAAAGAAAGGATAACAAGGAGGAAAGTTTGTTATTCTTCCCTGTTTCAGGACTGGTCTGAAATCTCTTTACATTACTTTTTTTAATCTATCATGAACCCAGATAAAACAGAATAAAGAGAACTGTCTCTGTTTACCTTGCTACCCCTCTGTTAAAAACAGGAACTAAAAAATTATCTCCTCAGGAATCACTCAAGAAAACAGTAGGCTAATGTTGCAAATGTGAAGTGTTCTTTGAAATAATTTCTGTTTCATCACCTGCTCTCTGAGTCACCGTGAACACCAACTAACTGAAAATTATTTGTATCTCACTTAGGTATTTGTGAATCACTTTGTATAACACTGTCTATAGGACTAGCTGTGAACACCCCAAGAAGTTTAATGATTTTCTCCATGTACCCATATCCTCCAAACACCTGCATTTATACTTTATTCTGTAGAAATAAAAAGCATTAAATTTTAAAGAACTTATTCCACAGAGTGGTAAAATACATGGATATTTGTCACACAGAATATATTCTCAACTAAATATATAAAACAAACGAACACATAAGTGAGGTTTTCCACACTACTTTCCCCATAGCATAGGCATTGTTTCATAGCAGATGATCAGGAAATTTAGCTCTGTGAAAATCTGCTCTGAAATCCATATAAGACTTTAGCTGTTCTTAAAGTATAATTTTAGATATCCAGCAACATCTCAGCTGATAAGTAGAAAGAAAACTAAAAGAAGATGTGACTACTCAGTGAACCTCTGGAGCCAGAGTAAATTTTTAACAGATTTATTACAGCAACTTCATCAAATGGAACTAAATGCAGGAAAGAGGCAGGTGAATGAACAGATTACCACTAAAGTCATTCTGGTAGCAGTGAGGCAAACTAGGAGGACAGGATGTGATTAGATAAACGTGACAAAATCAGAGATTTAGATACTATAAAGGATATTTTAGGCTTTGTGCTCTAACTAGAATCAGTTTATTTGCATGGTTATTAATTTTGAAAACTTACTTTTTCAAAAGCTGTGAAAATGAAAGCTTTTGTTAAATTTCGAACTGGTTCCACTAATCCTTGTAGGGTAGAATAAAATAATCTGGTTTCCATAGTCATTAACTCCAGGGAATTCGTTTGGAGAGGTAGTATTTGCAGCAACCTCCACACATTACAGTGCTGTAGTTGCACCTGACATGGTGGGAAATGAAACCCCTGGAGCTTGAGTGATGGGATCATGAGTAGACATTACTGGCACCAGCCTGGATCAGAAAGAGTGAAGACTAATCAACCCAAAGTGACAAAACAGAGTTGATGCTTGTAGAAACACATGGAAATGGAAACCTAAGGCAGTATATGTAAAAGCATTTTGCTTTTGTATATTTATGTGGAACATAAAAGGATGAAACAGATATCAATGTTCTTATGTTTGCCAATGTTTTTCAAGACTGACAAAGCTGATTTTAGTATCTCTGATGCTATCTAATTTGTAACATCACTGACGCACGAAAAAGAACCACTTCCTTGACTTCATCACTGCACTTAAAGCTTACTTCTGTTCTTTTCTTACCTTCATTAAAAATTTAAAGAGTAATATATCCAATTCATATTTTTGTTTCCATTTATCAAAATAGTAAGCTTGAATTTTCAGTGTTTTGGTTAATAATCTCTTACTGAAGGCAACAATGATGTCTGTATTTCTGTTTTCATCTTCTGGAAAAAGTTAAAGAACATTCAACACTGGTGACACCCTCTTGCTGATGGTCTACATGATGAAGATTCCTTCCTTTCACCTCTCTTACTTCAACCAGTTTTACTTATTACATTTTTTGTTCTGTACTTATTAAAAGATCAATGATCGTCTCAGTATCCATGATTGATATTTTTTTCTGTCTTTTTCTTCCTCCTATACTTCACTTATTACTAAAATAATGATAAACTCTATATCTGTACTTCCAGTTTGTAAGTTTCTACTAAACTCCAGATGTATGTGTTCAGTTGGTTTCTGGAACCATCTACTGAGAAAATATACAGTATTCTGGAAGTCTTCCACCATCTCCTGAGGATATGAAATTTTAGTGAAGGGCATAGCACTCGGTTGTTCAGAATCTTCTCTGCCATATCTTCAGATTTCTATCAGTATTCCCATTGCCATGCCTTTCAAATTTGTTCTCTGTCTTATCTTCAAATGTGGTCATATTTTTCTATCATAAACTTTAGATCCCAGTACACAAAATGTATTTTTATATCTATAATGTTACATAGGTGATTTTCCCTATTTGGAACCTCATTAAAACATTTTCACCTAGATAAAACACTTTTGAGTCTTGCTCAGGACAAATTGATAACTTCTACCTGCAAATTGATAGCCATGCATGCAGTTCTTTCTCTTAAAGTTACTTGCTCTTGTATTCAGAAAAATCAATGAAACCTCGGTGTAGTTTCAGTCATTTCACACAGAATGAACCTAGAAATAAGAGTAGTCCTAGAGGTAAAATGTGACCACTTTATAAAATAATAGTTTCTATTGAACAACAGTATATAAAAATTCCAAATGTGTGGGTACATTTTACCATAGTATAACACGCAGAAATCATAAAATCTGATAGAGGTAAAGAAAAAAGAAAATTCCACAGTCATGATGGCACATAACAACATGCATCTTCTTATATCTGAAAAAAGATTAACATATTTGATATATGTGTATGATACACTGCACATAATTACAAAGTATGTATGTTTTTTCAAATGTGCATAAAACATAAAAATTTACTAGATACTAAATCATGAAGATAATTTCAATATATTTTATATTGCCATCACATAGAGTAAGTGCAGAAATTAATTTGAGTTGAAACAACTGTCTAGAGAAAATTAAATATATATTTGTTAAATATACATTATCTGATAGATTTAATACAGCATACAGTATTTAATATATTTAAATTGCATTTATTGAATTAAAGAGTAAAAGAACTAGAAAATGTTTAGCAATAAGCACAAATTAATAAGCTACATACTAACCTAAAACCAATATTTAAGTAAAACCTGCAGTTTAAATACATATGTAAGAAAAAACAAATTCATTCAAGAAAAATAAAATATATAGAAATTAATGTAACCAAGGAAGTGAAAGACCTCTGCAAAGAAAACTATGGTACTCTAAAGAAGAAGTTTGAAGAGGACATCACAAAAGAGAAAGATGTCCTCTGCTCCTATATAGGCAGAAAAAATATTAGCAAAATGGCCATACTCCCAAAACTGCTATACATGTTAAAAGCAGTCCCATATTTTACACATCTAGAGAAGTTAATCCTAAAATTTATATGGAGCCAGAAGAGAGCCAGAATAGCAAAGGTAGTTTTGGACAATAAGAGCAAAGGAGGTAGGATAGCAATACCTAACTTCAAACAGTGCTACAGAGCAATAGTGACAAAAAAGTCATGGTACTGGAACAGAAACAGATACATAGATCAGTGGAACAGAATTGATGATACAGAACCTTCCAAGACATGTGCAACTGTTTGATCTTTGACAAAAGGACTAAAAGCATATGTTGAAGGGAAGACAGTCTATTCCAAAGTGGTGTTGGGAAAACTGGTTATCTTTTTGCAGAAGATTGAAACTGGACCATTATCTCTCACCATATTCTAAATGCAAATGTATCAAAGATCTAAACAGAAATATTAAACCAACTGAAAGATAAAATAGATAAAATAGTAAGAGAAGATTTTCTAAAGAGAGCCACAATCACACAAGAAATAGCTGTGAGAATCCACAAATGGTATATCAGACTAAAAACCTTCTGTACAGCAAAAGAATAAATCACTAGAGTGAAGAGACAACATACAGAATGGAAAAAAGTTTTTTGCCACTTACTCCTCAGACAGGAGATTGGTATCTAGTGGATACAAAGAAGTAAAAAAAATTAGATCACCTAAATTTTTTTTTTTGGCGGCACCAGGAATCAAACTCACAGCCTCATACCTGCCAGACAGGCGCTTAAGCCACTGAGCCAAACTCCTAGCCCTAGGTTTTTGAGGCAGCGTCGCACTATGTAGCTCAGGCAAATCACCTAAAATTTTAAACTCAAGAAATAGGCAAAAGAAATGAACAGATATATCACTGAGAAAGAAACAAATGGTCAACAAATATATGAAAAAAAGTTTAACATATCTGACCATTAAAGAAATGCAAATTAAAACAATGCTAAGATTTCATCTTACTCCATAAAGAATGGCAATCATTAAGAAATCAAAAAATAACAAATACTGGTGTGACTGTGGTAAAAATGAAACCATCTTTCAATGTTGGTGAGAATGTAAGCTAGTACAAGTATTATGGAAATCAGAATGGAGATTTCTCATAGAAATGAAATTAGAAATTCCCTATGACCCAGCGATCCCCCTGCTAGGCATCTTTCCCAAAAAGTCTAAATCATCATGCTACAGTGATACATGCATACCAATGTTTATAGCAGCCAAATTTGTAATAGCTAAATCCTGGAAGCAGCTGGTATAACTCAACAGATAATTGGATAAATAAAATGAGGTGTCTATATATAATGGAATAATTCTTTGGTATAAACAATGACAACTTTGAGACATTTGTAGCAAAATGGATTCACCTGGAAAATATATTGACTGAAATAAATCAGACACCTAAGCTTAAATACTGTGTGGTATCTTTCCTTTGAGTGAGGCAAACTACAAAGAAAGAAAATGATAAAGGACAGATAGAAATGGTCAAGGGAATGTATCTCTTGCCAAGGGAAGTGGTCCAAGAGAATAAGATGGAGGGATAATGAGAAAGAGAAGAGAAAATATGAATAAAGATAATGCTATGTACAGGAACTAATAACCCTAATTAATGTAAGCATTATATGCCATAATGTGAGGTAAGATAAATAATACCAACAAGAATGAAAAATGGGATAAGGGAACTGGAGGAAGAGGGAAGAAAAGGGAGAGAAAGGGAAGGGGATTTAAAAAATAAAGAAACATGCTGCAATATGTATGTGTAACAGTTTCCAAGATAATTGGATTACACGAACTGCAAAGGTGGACAAATAAAATTCAAAAAAATATATCTCATTTGGAGAAGGTATAGCCTTCCTCATCAATTGGTGTCCTGAGAGGCTGCCCACTACCTTAGGATCGTGGAGTTGTGCAGAACAGAACCTAGGGGAGGTGTTCCAATATGTGATCTCTTTTAGATGACTAGTATGAGTCTACTGGAACCAGAGTTTGCCATGGAAAATAGGTTCATGTGAATGAATGTTATAGTAAATCTATGGTGGTAGAAAATCTGCAATAATTTGAACTTTTGAATAAGCAGCTATAATACAATGTCTGAAAAACTATAAATAAAAAAGACTCCTTCACAAATGAAGTTAGAGAACTTTATAATTCTGCCCAAAATATTCCATTTTAAATATCTTATAGGTAAATAGAAGTAAATGACATATATGTAAATTGAATTTGTTCTCAAACCTGTTCAACTTGAGCAATTGCTACCATAAAATTTTCTTTAATATTGGTTTGGTTACTTTTCTCTTGTTGCTGAGACAAAATACTCCATACCCAAATTTAAAGAAGCAAAGATTTATTTAGCTCACAGTTTGTGGAGGTTTCAGTTTATAATCAGCTGGTTCCAAGGCAGGGTGGTATGGCAAAGGGACAAAAGCTCATGGTGGTCAGAAGACAGAAAAAGCAACAAGAGCAAAATGAGGAGAGCACTCGAGAAGACTCTTTCTGCCCTCTGTACTGTATAGAGGCCATATTCACCCTCAGGTGGGTGTAGCACTCACACCCATAATCCCAGCATTGTACCATGAGTCAGTCACAAACTCTAGAAGCCTGCCTCTATGATACATGAGGCTTTGACAGGACATCCAGACACAAACCATTATAATCCACAGTTGACCCCCTAAAAAAGGGCTCATGCACATCCTTTATGCAAAAGACATTTAGTCCATTTCCAAGAGTTGCCAAAATCCTCACAGTTTCAGGATTGCTGAAAAGTCCAAGTCCAAACTGTCCTCTGATGTTTGAGGCAACTCTTAGCTGTGAGCCCCTATATAAATGAAAAAGGAAGTTAAACATTCCAACATGAAGTGGCACGTGATAAACATTACTATTCCAAAAGTTACAAACAGGGAGATACAAAGCATTGGGACCAAAGTAAGTCCAAAATCCATCAGGGCAAACTTAAGTCCTATAGTTCCATGTGGAATATCCAGAGCAATCTGTGGCAAATTGTGAGCTCCAAAAGGCTTGCTTGACTCCGTCCCTATGGCACTTCTGCTGGTTGTACCTCCCAGGGTTTTTCTCTTAGGCTCAGTGCTTGCAGCTTTCCTTAGATGTTCACATTCCTGGCTTTCCCAAACTTCTGAGTTCTCTACTGCACTTTTGGCTTCACTCTGACAGCTTCACCCTCACAGCTTCACATATTGCCCTCAAAGGGGCACACTGCATGGCCTCCCAGATCTTCTTCTGAAATCTGGGTGGAAGTCTTTTTAATCTCAGAACTCTTGCTTTCTGCATGTGCCTAAAACCAGCACCATGTGGATGATGACAAGGTCCACTGCCAGTTGGCAGCCAAACTTTCCTCTCTTTTGGCTGTAGGGGTTGAGTACCTGGATCACTGAGCACTCTGAACCTGATTTTGAGGAACAAATTCTCTATGCTGCCATCATTTTGGAACCTAATGCAACTATCACACCATTCTGGAACATAGTGTTCTGTGACTTTCTCCTCAAGTGAAACATTTCACTTTTGCAGTTTTGAGGCTGCAAAAGGTGGAGGTATGCTGTTTCTTGTGATGCCCTTAGACCATATTTTATATTCTCCTGTTCCTTCTCAGCAATCAAGATCTCCTGAGCTCTATCTTTGCAGTCCACAGCTTTACTGCAGCTTCCTTTCTGGCCAAACTCACATTTTATATCATTCTGCTAGGCTCTTTGTTATTGATTCCCAACATAAATCTCACTAAAAGTCCCCAACAATAGTTATGCCACAGTTTCCACATTGGACTGCCTTGAAATTTCTTCTGCCAGAATTAACTAGTCTGCCACTCTTAGTCTCAGTCTCAGGATGTTATGGTTTGTGTTTGGATCCCCCACCCCAAGCCTCATGTAATCATGGATGTGGCTGAGTCTGGCATTCATGATTGGTTTGTTGTCTGGTGCTGGGATTGGTGGTGTGAGTGCTGCACTCATCCAGGGGTGCAGCCAACATACAGTGTAAGAGCAGGAAGAAAGTGTGTCTTTCCTCTTTTGCACTGTTTGCACTTGCCGTTTGTGGTGGCTGTGAATGGCTGTCCAGCCATGCCACCCTGCCTTGGAGCCAGCTGAGTATGGACTGAAACCCCAGAACTGTAAGAAATAAACCTCCTCTTTCTTCATGTTTTGTGTCAGGTATTTTGTCTCACCAATGAGAGAAAAGTAACCAAGACACAGGACATGAACAAAATACAGACAAACTTTTTGCCATGCCGTAATACATATCATCTGGACTCCAACAGACCGTGCAATCCTTCTTCCTAGCAAAAACTTACCAAGTCTGATCTTTATTACAGAATTTCTAACAGCCTTCTGCTCTTCTGAGTTCTGACAAGAGTTTCCCATAAAGAACAGCCTAAGGTGTTCCAGTTCTACTTTTTCTGGTGACATGTCTGAACCTTTCCATATTTTTCCCATCAGCCATTCCTAAAGGCTCTTGAACCACATGATCCAGTATTTACAGCAACAACCCCACACTCAGTACCAAATTCTGTCTTGGTTATTTTTCTCTCATTTCTGGAACAAAACACCCAACACCTAATTTTAAAGGAGAAAAAGTTTATTAAGCTCACAGTTTGTGGAGATTTCAGTCCATAATCAGTTGGTTCCTAGGCAGGGTGGCATGGCAGAGTAACAACAGTTCATGGTGGCCAGAAAATAACTAAAATAGCAAGTGCAAAGAAGGAGGAGCACCCATAAAGATTCTTTCTGTCCCTTATATTGTATGTAGGCCACACCCTTGAGTGGGGTAGCACTCTCACCCATAATCCCAACAATGGACCATGAATCAGTCACAAACTCTAGAAACCTGCCTCTATGATGCATGAGGCTTTGGGGGACATCTAGACACAAACTATAGCAACTATCTTTGTTTAAACAAAAAACAAAACAGAAATGCAGAAAAAATAGTATAAGCATCCATCTCAAGAAATTAGGGAGGAAACAATACATTCAACTAAAACTAAAGGAAGATAAATATTGAATATCAGAAGGTAACAAAATAAAACATATTGTATTGCATGTTGTATCAAACATCAACAAAGCCCAAATCTGTTTTTTGAATAAGCTGATAAACAAAATAGTTATCAAAGAACCACTTTTATCAGTATTACACTGATAGCCACAGTGAATGCAGTAATGCAACAAAAGAAAAAAAAAACACATATAGACACAGAGATGTATGTGTGCATGCATACATAAATTCATATACACTAAAGATGCAGACTGACTTTTTTCAAGTTCAAGGATTTAAATAGAATATGTAAAGCTATCATTGTTTGCATATAATATGAATATGAAGGTAATAAATGGAAAAGAATATAAAGGTAAATTATTCATTTTAATGAGTGATTTTATTAGTTGCTCATTTTGTCAACAGAAAATGATATTTCTGTATAAAATGTTTAATATAAAATGAAATATCAGGAGTAATAAAATTTATCAAATAAGGATGTGTCCATAGAATGGAAGAAAATATTTATAAACCATATATTATAGGGAGTTAATATCCAGATACTTAAATAACACTTTGAACTAAATAAAAACAACTCAACTTGAAAGCTTGACAAAGGATATGAATACACATTTCTGAACAGATGATATACAAATACCCCATAATTATGTCAAAATTATTCGATTTCATTTTTGTTTAGGGAAACACAAAATGAAAACCATGAGACACCAACATACTTACTAGGATGACCATAATTCTTTTTAAAATGAAAAAGGCATGTGTTAGCAAAGTTGTGAAAAGAATTATAATACTTATATATTTGTAGTGGGAATATAAAATGACCAGTCACTTTAGGAAGCAGTTTGACATTTTTCTGTTAAATGTTAAATTATCATATGATCCAGAAATTCTTAGAAGTTCATACTCAAGAGGACTGAGAACCTATGAACACACCAAAAATTCACATGGCACAGATTATAGCAGCTTTATTCATGATAACTAAAAAGTGAAAATCACTCAAATGTACTTCTGCTAATAACGGGATAAACATATATGGTATATTCATTCAACAGAATATGTTTTAACCATAAAAAGGAACAAAGTATTGTTGCATGTCACAACACTAACTGATCTTCAAAACATTATATTAAAATAATCTAGACATATATTGTGTGATTGCATGTATATGGAACATTCAGAAAAGATAAATCCATGGACACAGATTAAGTCAATCAGGGTTTACCGGGGAAAGAAATCATAAGGCAATCAGGATTGACTGCTATGAGAACTTTCTTTTCCAGGTATTGGAAAAATTATGGAATTAATGGTGATTCTTCCACAATATTATGAGCATACTGGAAACCATTAAAGTGTCTAATTTAAAATAGTAGATTTTACATTACATAAATTGTAAATAAAAATAGTCAACTCTTTATTACTACAAAAAAAGGAAAAAAAGACTTTACTAAATATGAAGGTATTTTAAAGTTATGTGAGACAGTGTGATATAGGCAGGTACTTTAATGAAATACACTAAGGTCTAGAAACATAGCTAAGAACCTATTAGCACTTAATTTAGGGCAAAAGTAGCAATGCAGAACAGTGAGAAAAGTGTGATATTTTATTTTTTTTATTTAAGCAGAAAAAAAGACATATATAACAAAGACAAAAAAAAAAACAGACAAACAAATGACTAGAGTAAATGCACAACAGTAACATTACAGGTTTACAAAACAGGATAATAGACACTTGACAATGGTTGCAATATTGCAGATCATTATCTTTAAAATGGTTGTTTTACATTAACAGATATAGACATGTAAAATCAATCTAATCATATCATATTAATTGTTCTTACTCAGCAATGAATACATTCAGCAGTGTGTTCATTTTAGTTATCGTATATATACATATATACAGATTTATATTTTTTCCTTTTCCAGTCCCTCTTTCCCCCTTTTCCCTTCTCAGTTACTTTTGGTCTTCGAGCTATTTTGTACCCTTCCATAGTATTTATTATAGATTTTGGATCATATATACTTTTTCAGTTTCTTACACTAGGGAGACATTATGGTATTTACACATATGGGTTGGATTTATTTTACTTACAAGTATGGTCTCAAGTCGTGACCATTTACTTATAAAAGTCTCAATGCAATCTTTCTTAATAGCTGAGTAGTACTCCATTGTATAAAAATACCACATCTCTTTTATCCATTCTTTGATTGATGGGCACTTGGGTTGTTTCCAAGATCTGGCTATTACAAATTGGGTTGCTATAAACATGGGTGCACAGATATCACTGTGGTATGATGTTTTCAATTCTTCTGGGAAAATGCCCAGAAGAGAGATAGCTGGGTTGAATGGGATCTCTAATCCTAGCTTCTTGAGGAATCTCCACACTGACTTCCACAGTGGTTGCACCAGTCTACATTCCCACCAGCAGAGGAGAAGAGCTCCTTTTTCCCCACAGCCCTCCAGCATTTGCTGTTGCTTGATTTTTTAAACTTGGCCATTCTTTCTGGAGTGAAATGGAATCTCAGTGTTGTTTTAATTTTCATTTCTGAATGACCATTGATGTTGAACATTTTTTCATATAGTAATTTGCCATTTGTATTTCTTTCTCTGAGAAGTGTGTATTCATCTCAGATGCCCATTTTTGGATTGGGTCCTTGAATCTTAGGGGTCTGATTTCTTTTAATTCTTTATACATTTTAGATAGAAGTCCTTTGTCTGATGGACAATTGGCTAAAATATTTTCCCAATTTGTGGGTTTTCTTTTCACTCTGTTGGAGATTTCCTTTGACATGCAAAAACTTTTTAGTAAGATGAGATCCCAGTTGTTGATTCTGGGAAGTGTTTCCCGTGCAATTTGATTTTTGTTCATGAACTCTCTGCCTACTCCTATATCATCGAGATTTTTACCTACTCTGTCTTCTAGTAAGTTTAGTGTCTCTGTTTTAATATTCAGGTCTTTCATCAATTTTGAATTTATTTTAGTGCATGATGATAGGCATGGATCTAGTTTTAGTTTATGGCATATAGAAAGCCAGTTTTTCTAGCACTATTTGTTAAAGAGACTATCTTTCTTCCAGTGTACATGTTTGGCCCCTTTGTCAAAGATGAGGTAGCTAGGTGCGTTTGTAGTTGTGGCTGTATCTTCTAATCTATTCCATTGATCTTCAGGTCTGTTTTGATTCCAGTACCATGATGATTTTATCACAGTAGCTTTGTAGTATAGTTTCAAGTCAAGGAGTGTAATGCCTCCTGCCTTCCCTTTGTTGCCCAAAATTGCCTTTGCTATTCTAGGTCTTTTCTGGTTCCAGATGAATTTCAGGAATGCTTTCTCTAGCTCTGTGAGGTAGGCAAGTGGTATTTTGATTGGGATTGCATTAAATCTGTATAATAATTTTGGGAGAATGGCCATTTTCATGATGTTTGTTCTTCCTATCCATGAACAGGGAATATCTTTCCATTTTCTGAAATCT
>RJWM01043783.1:0-13954 GCA_004363535.1 Dasyprocta punctata | reverse complement strand
CCACTCTGTAAGATGAGATGTAGCTGGTAGGGATCCTGGTTTTAATTTAGGGTAGTAGTTTTCAATCAACTGGGCATTCTGTATCCTTCCCCTAGACATTTGGCAATGGGCATTTTTAGATGTCACAACACGGGTGGGCGGTTCTGCTGGTGTCGCTCGTGGATAAAGATGAAGGACGCTGATCAGCACCTCACAATGCATAGGACGGACCTGCAGCAAAGCACAGCCAGACTAAACATCAACAGTACCCAGACTGAGAAATCCTACTTTAAAAAGATTTAGGGTGCACAGGGTCCCCGAAGCTCCCGGTATTATTACAGAGTAATTGCTGGAAACGCACAGACTCTTTTCACTGTTGTGACACTTTCTCTCAGCAGACAGCCTGCCTGCTCTCTTGTATTTAGTAAATTTTTAATTAAGCATCAATTGTCTACCAGAGCTGTTCTAGGTCCTAGCAACACAAAAGAGCCAAGTCCTATATCCTCATGAATTTTTTGTTAGAGAGAGGCCATAATAAACTAACCAAGCCTAATAAGCTTACCAATGATGGACTAAAAAATAAGATGTTCAGGTAATGATACTATTAAGAAGAAAAATACATTTACAGTCTATAGCCATCCTCGCACAGTAGCTTTGTGCCAGGGGACATTAGCATTTCACACAAGCAAGCCTGAGAGTAAATGTGACGACTGGCGGTTCCATGGATTGAGACACAGAGGGCGGCCTCTCTGGGAAAGTGGTGCTTGAGCAAAAACTTGAAGATTAAGGAAGAGTAAACATCAACATCTCCTTCCCCTCTGGATCTTTCTGCTACCTCTTCAATCAATATTCTGTTAGGTGCACTGATTTATGTCGGTGTTTTGAGAAAGATGGGGGAAGGACACTGAGAAGATCCCACCCTAATGTCCCTTAAAAGTTGCTATTTTAAAAACTAGACCAGGACATAGCGTATGCCACCGTGTCCCCTTCCACCTGTACTGACCACCACCATGTACTCCATCAAACATTTAGCCTCAGAAAGGCAGGGACCTCATATTTATGAAGGCAGCATGCAAAATAGCTAAAGCATGGAGTCCGCTGCCCCAGCAAGCAGATGGATGGATAAAGAAAATATGGTGTATATGTACACAAAGGAATTATTCGGCCAAAAAAAAAAAAAACAAATTCCTGACATCTGCAGAAAATTGGATAAAAGTGGAAGACATTATGTTAAGCAATAAAAGCCAGACACAGAGAGACAAGTATCACATGCTCTCTCTCATATTTGGAAACTAAAAAAGAAAGTCAGTCTGAAAGTAGAATAGTGATTACTAGGAATTAAGGGGTGGGGCAGGCAGTGGAAAGGGAGGAATGTATTTAACCAGTACACACTGTGTGTAGGAATGGAACCTCATTAACATGTATAATTTATAAGTGTTAATTTTTGTTTGTTTGTTTTTGTACTGGGAATTGAACCTCATGCTTGCCAGGCAGGTGCTGTACCACTGAGCTATATCCCTGGCTCCATATGTGTTAATTTTTTAAAGAGGGGACCAGGTGTGTGACATGGGTGTTACAGAATCTTCTGAGGGATGCCTGGGACAGTTCCTCCTGTGTCCCCACACTTGGTCATACCCTCCACCTTCCTTGACCCCAGGCACCTGCCTCCAGAGGTTCCTCTCAGACTCCCTGAGGGGCTTCCCCAAATTCCTCACTCTCCACTCTCAAAAGCTGGTAAAGGAAACAGAGAAATTTGTCCCTCTGAAATCAAAGGCCAGCCCCAGTGGGAGATGCCAACCTGCTTCGGTGGCTTCATCATAACATCCATGGTGGTGGGGGAAGTCAGGAGACATCTGCTGGACAAGGTAGACCCTGGCCAGCTGGGCTACTACCACAGCTCTTCCCAGGAGCCCTACATGCTCCCTGGTACCTACACAGCAGGCAGAGGGGTGCTGAAGCTCTTTACCTTCCACAAACACAGCATCAGCCTGTGCAGGAGGGACCAAGACCGCAGGGGGCAAGTCCTCCCTTCCATTCTACTCTTTTTTACTTCATACTCTCTCGGACATTTCTGGAGCTATTTTTTTTTTCTTAGTAAGTAATGTTTTTCTATTCACAGGACCTTACTCCATCCTGGTAGCCAGTGAGATGAGCCAGGTGAGAGTACAATCACCTTCCAGCATAAATGGGACTGGTACAAGCAGTTTCTGACCTCCCATCACAGCTGTGAGGGTCTGATGTGTCACCCTCCTCCCCATGCCACCACAGTACTACAGGTGGGTCACTAGGGCTTTGGACATCTCAGCTGTGCTGTGCCCCCTTGCAGGTGCCAAGTCTCAAGGCACCAAACACATGGACTCTTTCCCAAGTTACGAGAATGCTCCCTTCCTTCACCTCTCTCACCTAAGTCCTTTCCCTGCCCTTCCTTCCCCATCTGCCTCCGCTTCTCCAAATCCAGCTCAGTACAAAAAGTCAAGAGTGGACAGCAGGAAGCAGGAGCCCAAACTCACCCAGAATCACAGGACTGGAAATGGCCATTGCTTTGTAACACATTAATATCAGCACTATTATGACTATTATTATGTATGGTTTGGGGCCAGTCCCTGGTTCAAAATAAAAAGAGCAATTTCCACCTTCTCTGAAAAGGCTACAGGAAGAATCAGGAGCTGAAAAGAATAGCACTTTCCAGAAAGGAAAGAGAGATTAAATGAAAAGAAAGCAGGAGGACAGGAAACAGGGGTAGGAAAGCAGGTCTGTAATACACCTTACATTAAAACAAAAAGAGCTCTGAAAACAGTGTGTGCATATCTTGTTCCAGAAATGAAATCCAGCTGCTGTTCACTGTGGTTTGCTGTTCCAGGATGGAGAAAACAATTGATGGTTGCTGATGTCTCCTGTACCCTAGAAGAAACCCATCACCACAGGAACACGCTACAATGCCTTGGGAGGGATGCTGGGTCTCAAGGTGAAGACTAGAACAGCGAACTAAAGTCCCATGCAAGGCAGATCTGGACAGATATCAGCAATTGCAGGTCCTGCAGCCCCCAAAACCCACTGAGGGCAGCTTAATGCACTTGCTCCAAGTCCCAACAGTGATCTTCAGTATGTTTCACATCACCTCACTCTGGTTCTTCCCATTGGGTTGTCTCATGGTGACTCTGTCAGCAGAGGTGCAGCAGATCAAGTTCTGATGCCCATAGTTTGTGAGGGGCAAGCTAATCCTTTCCAAATCCACAAGCACCTACCATCACACTATTCGGGGGACTGGTCAGGAAAATTTCTCCCAGGCTTTACCCAACCTCTGGGGCCCCTGGAGAACAGTGTCCTTAAGTGAGATTTGTCACTTAAACCAAGAGAAAGGTTAGGGGACTAACTGGTGCCTCCTACCAGTCACAGCTAAACCAAGGCGGCTGCTACACCCAAGGGAAAGCAGACTGGGGATCTGGAGTGGGGCCTCTCCCCACCCCCACCCCCACCCCCAGCCTCCGCACACCCCAGGCACTGATGGAGAGGGGTCTGCAGGCAGTCTGTCCCAGTCTTCGGTTACCCTCATTTAACCCAGACACACGAGGTGACAACGTTCAATAACTGATGCTTTTTTTATGACTGAGAAGTTGCCATAATAATGACACTCGTAACACAATCTTAAATTACTCCACATAATGGGGAAATTAAATGTCGCTCCGATCATCAGCTAGAATATGGATGACGCTTACATAATAGATGACCCTCTCTCTCGGGGAGCCCAGCACGGCTGCTGCCCAGGCCCAGGCTGGCTCGGGGTGACAAACGGCCAGCCTCAAGGCAAATGAGAACACAGAGTAGAGGAGATGCTGCAGCAAAAAGTACAGTCTGCCCTGGGCCCTGCTGGCAGGCCACTATGCTCCTCCTTGCCTCAGTTTACCTATATATTTGGGGGTCATGGGTCATAGACAGGATCCTAAAGACAAGGAGAATGACAGTTCCAAGCTCTAGGTGTATACCAGCTTTTGAAGTATAACTCTTCTTGTAATACAGGCGACTAGAACTGCGTCTCTACCCCAGCTCAGTCCTCATCCCTTACAACAACGTTACACCCAATGAGTACAACAGCTTTTAAAGTTTCACTTTGTCTGCCTGTACTTGAGGCTTTTGACATCCTAGCTGAAGAAGTTGAACTCTCTCCTCCAGGAAGCCTCCCTGAGTACACTCAGCCCATTCTGGACCCCGTATAACCCCTGTTGTCCTCCTCTGACATCTCAAAAACAGTCTATCAACCTTTACCAAAATGCAGAGTAAATTTTCAGATTTTTTTGGCCATCTCAGTATGTCATCCCAAAATGCTACTGGTTTACCAGAATGAGCTACATACAAAATCTCCAAAACAAGAAAAAATATGTTGCATTACACAGAGAACAAAGATCTGGGTAATCCTGGGGAAGGAAGGAGGGATTAGTTGAGAGTAGGGAAGAAAAGTCTTCAACGATTCAGACATTCCCGTCAGTGGCAAAATGCATGACTTTTTAGCCACTCCATGCTTCTGTGCTCCAGAAGATCATGTACAGCCGTTGATCTTAGTCTGAGACAATGTGAGCGTCCACCCAAAGTTCTGTTGCACTTCCATTCCCAGGGGACATACTCAGAGCAGGCAGCGTCACCCACACCCCACTAAGGTAAGACCTTTTCACAAGGAGGCCCAGCATCTTCCAAAACCATGTCTTCCTGCTTCCTCTCCTTTCCTCCATGAATATGGCCCAAGCTGCATACTGGAGTCATTAATTAAGGCCTTCTAGCTATATTTAATCTATGTAAGGATGCTATCTATGTTTTGAGAGACAAAACCTTTTCCTATTCCTGGTGCTAAATTACTATTCATAATCAAGCTGGTTTATCACATACAATGGATGTTAAAGGACCACACAGTTCTGCAAACATACAGCTCGATGTACAAACACAGCCCTCTGACAGCCATTCCAGGTAGGTGGCTCATTTTTCATACTCCAGAGAGCTTGGTGGCCTTTAGTACAGGTGACAGAGAGAGACACTGGCTTGGTGGTTTTCTAAACCATTGTGTTTTTTTCTCTCGGTTCAAAATAAACTTTTCCTAGTAACAGAAATACAAAGAAATGTAAGTATCTAAGTGTAACAACATATATGCTTTCTAACTCATCCTCAGCAATTACTCGGAACTTTAATCCAATCTCAGACCTGGTTTAGACGTCCCTAAAATATACCCACACAACCCACTTCGACCCTTTCCTGATCTCTCAACAATCAGACAACCTCCAGCCAGCTCTTTCTCAGGCAATTTTTTTCTAATCTTTCCTGACATGAGCCTATCAGGGCCCGCTCTGAAGTACCCTAAAGATTTCTCTTCCTATAAAATGCATGTATAGACCAGATTTGGTGGCCTATTTCTATCATCCCAGCACTCTGGAAAGCTGAGACAGGCAGCATACAAGTTTGCAAGAATCTGTCTCAAAATAAAAAATGAGAAAGCACTGGAGTTTAAAAAAGAAAGTGCAAGTGTATCAGGTAGTAAAATACTCCAAAACTCTGTAGCTTCAAACAGCAATCAGTTATTGTTGCTCTCAGCGAATGGGGCTCATTTGTGCATTTGGTCAGGGGAGGCTCTTTCGAAGGCTGATGGTCTGGGGTGGCACACTCATCTGGCAGCCAGCAGGCTATGGGCCAGGAGCAGGCTGGCTGTTGGCTGGGAAACACTGATTCTTCTCCACGGAGCCGCTAATCCTCCAGTGGGCTAAACTGAGCTCATTCATAAACTTTGCATTTGATGTCAGGCACTTGTCAAGACTCTGCTCACACAACGTTTGCTACCAGCCCATGGACCAAAGCAAGTCAGTGGGCACCAGACTGAACAGGGGCATAAAAACTGACAATGCTTCTTCATGGGAAGATCTTCAGGGTCACATTGTCAGGGGATAGATGCCAACAGGGGAAGAATCTGTGGCCATTCTGAAACCTCCTACAGCCCAGGTATGCAGACATACAAAAACCCTGCACACAGTATGAGAAACTCCACAAAGCTCCTGCAGCTACCCATGGACCCAGACTACCACTCTATCTTAAACCTACAAACTCTTTCACCTGAAACAGGCCTTCTCCCACAGGGACCCAAGGACATGTTCTCAGAGGTCTTAAAAATTGTACTAAAATTTTATATTTTTATTTAAATGATATTGTAAAAAAAATAATATCAACATCCCTACTGCTGGATTTCAGTGCCTTTGTTTGCATTTGTCAACTTTACAACTGAGTGGGCATCAAATGAGGCTGCCTGAATTACTGAGGATTAATGGGAGAAGCACAGGGGCAGGCTCCATACAGAGGCTGCGCCAGAGCCGAGGGCCGGTCACATGACTCCATGGAGCCCTGTAGAGGTGATAGAAGTCTTCAGATGGTTCTAGAAGTCCACGGGGAGAGCTTACTCCACCCATCAGCTTTCATGGGATACAGCTGCCAGGACTCAAGGGAACTATTCACAGAAGCAAGGACCACCAGCATCTTGCAGCTGGCAGGCTACTTCCAGAAAAATGTGCCCTGCCACATTACAGAATATGGCTTTTTCTTATTTTATCGATTTTTTGTTTGGATTTGAACTGACAAGTTTTTGGTTTTAGGACAAATGAAGAGCCAAAAGCCTGAGGCCTAATTTACAACTAATTTTATCCTTGTGCATACTTATGCCTATAGATACAGACAAAATGGTAGTGTAAAAATGGCTCTAGTCAATCTTGGGGACGTGTGTTATTTCCTTTCAAGGGAAAGCATATGCCAGTCAGAAAAATACACGGGCTGGCAGCTTGAAACCAGGGAATTCTTTTCCTCTCTGCTTCCCTCAACAGTCAGACTACCGAAAGTCTTGTTTTTAAATACAGAGAATATTAACAGTCTACTGTCATCCAATCATTGTTTCTATGCACTCCAAAATACAGTAAAACTGTTTATGATACCATTCTCTGTGCTTCCTAGAGATACCGTTACCACCTGACCAAGATGCCATGAAGGTCTGTGCATGAACAAAAATCTCCTTAGTGACCCATTTTGTTCTAAGCCCCACAGTTCCCTGTGTGATGAGATGCTTCAAGGGACAGGATTCCATGGCAAACACACTGATGAAATCTACACATGCGCAGAAAACGACTCCTGGAAACCCCACAGCAAGGAACACAAGTTCATCCTACATTATTTGGCTATATATAAAACCTATTAACATTCTGCAGATAAAGCTTTAGGGACCAGTGTTCAGAGAATGCAATTTTTTGTTCAATGCTCAGAATAGTAAAGAAAATATTTCTTTCACGAGAAACTGACTACTTTATTTGGGGTTGGGGTTGGGAGGAAGGTGGTTGGAGCCCTTGGCCTCGAATATCTATCACTTTCACAAATAAAGGTCTATGGATATCACCCTTAAAGTAGAATTTATCATACACATGTATTTATCCCTTGGAGTTATACCATCCAGAGATTGCAAAAACCAAGAAGGTAATTATTCTATAAAACCCAGTCCTTCCCTTTTCTTAACCATGGTTTAAAGAAATAATAAACAAGTCAGCCCTTGTATTATCAGTGCTGCAAAAGAGATCTTTATCACAGCACTGCAGAGGAGAAAAACTAAGGTCTGGCTTATCGCCCATCTCTATAGCTCTGACAATTATAAAATGATTTCTCTTGATGCGAAGGGAAGCAAGGGGTGGGAAGAGAGAGAGAGAGAGAGAGTCAGAGACAGATAGAGACAGAGACAGAGACCATGCAGGAGCCAGTACTAGACAGTTTCAGCCACAGTGAACCTGTTCAAGAGATGCATTCCATAACCTGTGGTAAGGAGTCAGACCTGGGGAAACTGAGGCAGAGAAAATGGACAGCTTTGGAAAGAAATACACTTGCTATTGATCCTAAAATTACCGGAAAACACACCTGCCTGCACAAACTCCCTGGTCTCTAACATGCTTGGCCTCTGACGTGCCTCCTCTCGCATTACAGCGTCTGCTCCCTTAGGTCTCCCAGTGAGATAAGCATGCAGGCAGCATCCTCACTCCCGTCCTAAGTCAAGTCATGATCCTCCCCACCACAAAGCATGTGGTGAAAAACCACCTAATCTCCAGGACATCAGAATGTAGCTGTATTTGGACAGAGGGTCTTGAAAGAGGTGATTAGATTAAAATGAGGTTGCAGAAGGTCTAATCCAGCATGACTGGTATTCTCATAAAAAGAGGAAATCTGGACACAAAGACACAAGTTGAAGGAAAACAAGGTGAAGACACAGGGACAGGATGACCATATAGCCAGAGAGAGGCCTGGGCACAGCCTCGCCTCATAGCCCTCTGAAGGCACACACCCTGCTGGCAACTTGGTTTCTGACTTCTGGTCTCCAGAATTGTGAGAAAATAAATCTCTGTCATTTAAGCCATTCAGTGTGATACTTTGCCATGAGTGGTCTAACAAACTAATACAACTGCTATTTTACATCTGCTGAAACCAAGAAAGGGAAATCAATGACTCATCTTACATCATAATATGAAGGAGAGGCACAAGTGGGATCCTTTGTGTGCCAAATCCCACCACTGCCTTGGCACCATGCTGCTTCTGGTGGGCAACTAGCAAGATACAGAGACAACTGGGGCTTCGGGAAGTAACACTGAGCTGAGCGTGGTGGCACATACCTATAATCCCAGCACTCTGAGGCTGAAACAGGAGGATTAGAAGTTCAAGCCCAGCCTAGGCAACTTAATGGTGCTCTGTCTCAAAATAAAAAGGGGTGGGGATGTAGTTTAATCTGAGGCTCTGGGATCAACCCTCAGTATTGAGAAAAGAAAAAAAAAAGCTCAGACATGGACCCATGGGGCTGGTGTGCTCCTGTGCACAGAGCAGGCATTGAAACTGTGAGCCACAGTATTCAGCAGAGAAAGCCGGTGACTGCCCTGCACGGCAATCAGTGCCCTACTGGGTGTGGCTGGTGTCTCTGGTCCTGGTAAAATCCCAGAGAACAGAGCCACAAACTTTATCCTATTCTTGGCCTGTATGTGGTTGCACACAAAAAATTCATTGTCCTACAAACAGATGAGGCTAATATGAGATTCCCATCCTGAAAACCGGGCCTCTAGGATGCAGGAGAAAAACCAGCACACACTACCACTGCCCTTAGAGATGGCCTAGAACGAAAGACAGGACAGAATTTGGTCCTCCGTAGGCCATAGGTATCCCTGGTACCACGTGGGCTATCAAACCACCATCAAGGGAATGGGCATCAGAGGCCTCAAGGACAAGCATCAGTGACACAAGACCAGAAGGCAAAGATGAGCCTTAAAAATGTCAAGACAGCCTCAGACTTAGCAAGACACTGCCTGCAATCTACTGGTCAGGGGGTTAAAGGATGGGCTGCGGAAGCAGGGTGTCGGTACCTGGGTACTGGGAGGTAGGGAGCCCACACTGCACAGTGACTGCCTCTCACCCTCAGCTCCCCACCCCTAACCCCAGCCAAGGCACCTCATCCCACTGGACCTTGACCACCCGGATCTCAAACCTCAAACTCTTTCTGGAAACAGCTTTTCTGCCTCTTCCTAACTGCTCCCTCTCAGGCTGAGACAGACAGCTTCCTAAAAGGAACTGCTTCACAGGGTATTTAACCCAAAGCCAGCCCACTGGAAAGGGCAGAATCAGGTCCGGTGACTCAAAAGACACAGGAGGAGAGGGGGCCCAGCTTTTGGTGAGGATGGAAATCTCTATGCATTTTTATGCAGAGGAAATAGCTGGAAATGGCATGCAAACCACATCAAAGGAAAAGCTGTGCCTTTGAAAAGCATATTTGATTTAAAAAAAAAAAAAAACACAGGGCTTTATCCGTGGCATCTCTCTGCTTGGAGCAGAATTAATTATTCAACTTATCTGGGCTTGATGAAGACTTGGCAGCTGAGACAGTATTGAGGGAGCTTGCTTCTAAGAGAATGTTTCCCTGCTTCCTGCCGTGGGGATGTGAGGACTGACATTTTCCCCCTCTTCTCTCCGTCTAAGCCCAAACTCTGAAGCAAGCCAGCAAACTGAGACAGACCACATGCCTGGATACAGTTCCCGGTGCTGTGTAACAAATTACCACAAATCCAGGGGCTTAAAGCAGCCCGTGCTTGCCAGCTCTGCTTCCGTGGTTGAGGGTCTAGGGGTAGGTTAGCCCTCATCCTCTGCCTAGAGTCTTCTAGGCAGGGGCTGGGGTCTCACCTGAGGTTTGGGGTCCTCTTCTAATGCACTGGTTGTTAGAAGAATTTGATTTCTTACAGATGAAGGACTGAAGTCCCCATGTGTTTGTCAGTGTGAGTTTATGATACGTTATAGTCGTATCTGTGTTGGGAAAGTTGTATATACACATCATTTCTCCCTCATTTTCTATCCCTGTTTATTAGAACGTGTTGTCAATACATAATGAACATAGCCACTGCAGGAAATTGGTACATATACATACAGATTCCTTTTTTCTTCCTAGCCCCTATGGACGCTTTCACCAACATCCACACCATGGCCACTCCCTTCTTTAAGGCCAGCAGGAGGCCTCTGTCTTTTCAGGCCTCTCTGACCTAGCGGGTGGAAGGGGGCGCACAGGCAGTCATTTGATGAAGGTCGGGGGGGACCCAGGGCGATCTTTCCTCCTCTGCAGTGTACTCAAAGTCAGTAGGCTAAAACCTGCTCGGTCACCTTGTGGCAACTGCGGAGCCCCATGGAGGCTGGAGGAGGGGATGTGTGGATTCTGTGGCTCATGCCAGAGTGTGTCACGTGGACCACCTCAAAATCCCCCTTGTTTTCTGTAACAAACTCTCCCTCTGGCATCTCTATCCACACAAACCTAAATCTGGAGCCACAGGAAACGGGTAGATGTAGTATTCTGCCAAGTCTCTGAGGCAACAAGGACTCCAGAGCCACAGAACGAGCCCCTGTGTCCCGACTCATCAGCACAAGCTGGAAGGTGAGTGCTCCAGAACCCTGCCAGGCAGGGGCGAAGGCTCAGCCACCCCGTCCTGGGGAAGAAACCTCGCAGCCTTGGGGCCATGGCCTAGGCGTCTATCATGGGGGCCCACAAAAATGATTTCCAGGGGGAATTGACATAGCTCAGGGGTAGAGCACTTGCCTAGCATGTGCAAGGCCTTGTGTTCCATCCCCAGCACCACAAAAACAAAGATGTTTTCTTTTTAAATCAGAAGGAAAAAACTGAATACATAATAATAAACTCAGCCCATATTGCACTCATCTTTATACCAGCAGAGATGTTGAGATATGGCTTTTCATCTTTCTGTGTGTGGGAAAAAGAGACCCCAGAAGGCAAAAGCTCACAGGAGTCACAAAATTCCACAGATGGTCCTGGCAACATTGTCCTTCCTTCCAAGGCCCACATGTACCTTTTCTTGTAGGATGTCAGTTCCATTGTGATTCCAAAGTTGACTGAGCCTCTCTCGGAAAGGGAAATGTGTCTGAGCCATGGTCCCACAAGGCTGAGCTTTGGACTCACCGCGCTGAGGGTGCTGAGTGCCAGATCAGAGAAGTTCCTAGGCCACAGCAGAGCAGCACAAACATGTGATTCAAATTAGCTTAAAATTATAAACTTGGAGATAATAAGGCCAAACTCAACCCATTCCTGCAGGTTCAAACTGCTGGCTACATCCTGACTGTCCATTGAGCACCTTGTACCACCAGTGGTACATGCATAACTGTCCCATGCCTCCCACCGGCTCAGAGCCACCTGGCAGTGACACATATGAATTACAGGCCCACCATGAACATGCTAATCTCTGGATGGGGCACTTCATTTTTTGGGGGGATTCACAGTTACACTGAACACTCATCCCCATCAACCACCCCACAGGTGTAAACTGATGATCACCAGAGAATGTAAGCATTTAAAAGAAGCAATTAAAATCTTTCTCAAATGCTAGAAAACAGGAGCAAAGCTAGTTATTATCACAGTGTCAATTGGATAGTCATCCTGTTACAAGCAGTTAAGTTAGTTAGAAATATTATAGGCAGCCAAACAGGACTAGGCCCTTGAGGGAGCCAGCACAGAGGACCAAATATCTTGTGACCTTAGAGGAGACAGGTACCTTCTGCTGTGGGTCAGCCCTCAGAACAAAGGATCAAGCAAATACACCCACATCCTAAGAATTGACAGTCTAAATAGTTCTCTATCACCTTGAGGAAGTCAGGAGTCAACATCCCAACCCCTAAAGGAAAAGTTACTGCTGTTAAGCATGCCTACTTACTACGTGACTCACATCCCCATTTGTTCCTGATTTAATCAATTTTACCTGAGCAATTAATCTTATCAATCGACCACAGTTCAGTCCCACCTTGCAAGTTCCCTTTTTTCCCCACCTTGGACCCATCTCACCTCATGATTTCCCTCTATAAAAGTCCCTAGAAAAGACAGAGTCTTTGGCAACCTGCTTGGGACCCACTCTGTCTCTCAAACAGAAGCTTTCTTCCCCTCAATAAATATATTCTGCTCTTAACCTCCCTCCATTGTTCCTAAAATTCATTCTTTGATTTTAGAGAACATGAACTCATACCAGATATCTAGTAGATTGGGAGTTTCATTCTCCTATAACGATCCTGTCTTAAAAGGAGAAAGAGACAGAAAGGAAGTAGAAATAAAAGACTACAAATTGGCATGACATTCCATGTCCAGAAGTGCTCATGTAAGATGCGTGGCCATTCATGTGCCAGAGGGTAAAGAAATACCAGCAAGAGATGCCATGGTAGACGAAAGCATGAGGGAGAGGAAGAAGTTTTGTGTGAGGGAAGGGTACCCGGATGGATGACCAAAGAAAGGCCTAGAGACAGTCAGGCATGTCTTGAGACACCCCAAGAGCTGACAACCCTGAACAAAGGGGAAGTTCTGCCAATACCATCCCTACCCTTTTCACTTCAACTTGTGTTCATAAATCTGGAGGAGTCAGAATGGATGTCCCTAAGACCTATGCTATGCCAACCTGTCCATTAATCTACAAATTGTTACTTCTAGAAAAAGATACAAACTCCCACTCCAAGAAAGGGGGAGTCTTCCTCCCACATCTCCCCATCAGTTTCTAAGCTGCTTACACTAGTTGTACCATGAGAGAAAGGGCCCATGGCTGCAAGGAGATCAGGGTGACAAACCCAGGAGGGAACAGTGGCACATCCAGTGGAGGGCACGGCTGGCACCTCCACTGGGTGAGGAAAATGTTGCCTTTTCAGTTCCTCCTAGAACATCATGCACAGCAGGCTCAGCAGCAGAAAACCACCTGCACTCTTTAGAGCGTTGGTTCCCAGGCTCTCAGGCAGGGGCTCAAACAGAGAAAATGCTGTATTTGCTTTCCAGCACTCTGACAAACACCTGAGATAGACAGCTTATAAGAGGGAATGGTGTATTTCGGCTCACAGTTTCAGAGGGGTCAGTCCATTGTTCCCTTGGGCCCATGGTGAGAGGGCACAGCAGAGAAGGCCTGTTCAGCAAAGATAAAGCAAGAAAGGGGAAGGGTCCCAGTATCCCCTTCAAGGGCACACAATGTCCTGACTGTCCCACCAGGTCCCACCGCCTAAAGGTTCAAGCACCTCCCAGTAGGGACACAGACTAATGACCCCTCCTTTGTTGCATGGGCCTTTGGATACATTTATCCAAATGACTGCACTTTCACACATGCTAGGCCACTCTCTTTCAACCCTGGGCAATCTGTCTCATGAAGATTATCTTTCAAGAACGACTGCCTCCAAACCACACTTGGGAGCTGAGGAAGCACGTTCAGGGGAAAGATGGAAACATTTGGAAGTGACAGCATTTTCAGAAACCCATGGATCTGCTAGAGTGAGATACAACTTGTTATTATTAGAAAGAGCCTGCTGAGATAAACATGCACATTCAAGCATATTGTGTGTGGGAGGGGGGACCCAGATAATAAATACATTATGGCATTCATCCTAAAGTGCCCCCTACCTCAGAGTGGCCTCCCAGGAAGCAGGC
>RJWM01043782.1:0-13569 GCA_004363535.1 Dasyprocta punctata | reverse complement strand
TAGAGATAAGATAACATTCACATTTCTAATACAACTGTCCTACTGAAGGTGAGGCATACCATTTCCTTGTCAAACTTTACCGACATATTTGTTTAGGGAGAAAATACCTTTGTAAGCTATCGAAGTGTTTATTGCCTTACCTAAGGCAAACAACTTAAAGAATCACTGAAATTTCAAGCCAAGAATTAGGATGTTCTTGGCCAGAATTAGGACATCTAAGATCTAAGACAAAAAGTCTAGCAGAAAAGCCTGTTAACTCTAAATCCCAGCTCTGAAGGAGGTTTGCAAGTTCAAGTTCTGCCTGGGCAATTTAGGGTGGCCTTGGCTCAAAAATAAACAGATGATAGAAAGCTAGCTAGGCAGACAGACAGACAGATATTTCTGGAGGTGCAGCTCAGTGGTAAAGTACCCTTGGGTTTGATTCCCAATATTGATGAAAACAATAAGAAGCATGATTTTCCAAAAAGAACATATTCTTTCAGTAAATTATTTCTCATATCTTCTGACTTGGAAGTGTTGTGTGCAGAGAAACCAAAACTTTTCGCAAGAAACAGCTAGTTACATTTAAAGAATAATTAAGCATGCAAGTATCCCTAACAGACATTTAAATCATGAACAGACCAAAAAAGTATATTTATGGCAAGATATATGGAGTCCTAGCTAGGTGCCTTCCTGCTTTTTCAAAGTATGTACTTTAAGTAAAATTCGATGTGAAGGAAAAATTATTCACCGAGAAGCATGGATGGAAAAAGGACAATGAGAGATGACACTGTTGACTACAGTGCTACATCTGGATCAACAGAAAGAAAATTTTACAGTTCTCTGAGGATCAATTAACAATAGCTTAGATGAATTCCATGCTTAATAGAGCCACAGAATTTCTTTCCTCAGTCTGTGCATCAGGGTCTTGAATGCAGTGTCTTTTTGCTTTTGGCTGAATAACGTTACTGATGAAGTTCATGGGGGAGTCCCAAACAGCTTCTTGGTGACATTTTCTAAGACGTTTTTGCCAAAGCCAAGATTTCTGGATTGCTGTTTTGCTCTGGGGTTGTTTTCATTTTAATGCCAAGACAGTATGGAGACAGTAATTTTCGTGTTTCAAGTAGTCCCTCTAAAAAGGGAATTACAGCTTCACTTGCTTCCTGCCCACAGTTTTGTAGGTATATATGTAAGTGTGCTACTGATGGAAGCTTAAAAGAATCTTTTAAAAAATTCTTCTTGCTAGGCCATTTTTGACATTTATGAGAAACAGGCAAATCCTCATGTTTTCTTCACAATGATAAAAATAAAGTGACACAAGAACTATCATTCTTGTGGTACCCAGAATCCAAGAAATAAATCACAGTAGGAACAAAAGAACTGGTCATCCTGTTACACTTTCTTTGTAGTCATCGCCCCAAAGCTTTCTAAGTGGAGCTCTGGTGAGGCGGCTGGGTCAGAGGTGCATGATATTCCCCAGGGGACTGGTCCACCCATGAGTTCATAGCTACACGTGATGTTGGCAGGCAAAGCCTGGTTGGAGGTGGTGGTCCCGGGGGCCTGGCCCGGTGGGGTCCATCTCCCATCTGTCCCCTTTGATCTTTCTCTGCCATGAGTTTTTCTCCTCTGTGAAGCTCCTCTACCATATTGCCCTGCCTTGGAGCCAGCTGACTATGGACTGAACCCCTACAAACTGTGAGCCAAAAGCAACCTTTCCTCCTTTAATTGTGGGCATTGAGTACTGGGTCCTGGGGACTAGGAAAGTAACTAAGATACATCCTACGGTCCAATCAGATCTCCACAGACATTATTAACATGTTTTGAATTTAACTTCTTTGTATTAATTTGAGCTTTCTGCTTCAGGCAGTATATTGTTTCAGGGTTAAAAGAGATGCTGGTATGCACAACCCCCCCACAGCTAACCGCACGTGACCAGACCAAGACATCAGGCACTCTGCCTTCCTGCCGTCTCCCTCCAGGCCCGGCTCTCCTGCCCCATGCCTTACTCCCCATAGCTCAGGCAGAGCTGAAGCAGGGTCTTGGTGCATGTCTGCAGCTTCACAGCAATCCGCCAGAGTCTCATAATTTCCACTTTCTCTTCTCCTGACTCCGCTCCCCCTCAAAATTCCCACTGCTACTCTGCTTTACCAACTTGTTTATCTTTGCATCTACAGTGATCCACCAGAACTGTACTTTAAAATACTTAATGTGTTTATATAGTTACAAAAAAAAAGTGAACTATTTAAAATTTCTAAAATATTTGTGATAAATAATTTGGGAAATTAACTGTTAGGCAAAGGACATTTCCTTATGCTTGTGGTTTAGAAAGCTGTGTGATTATTTGGGAGGTGACTTGCTTCCTATTGAGAGACACTGGATTATCTGCATACCCTTCATATTTCTGATGATGTATTATGTAGAAAATGTGGTTGGAAGGTTAAATACAATATATTTAATTTTCAAAAGTACACAGTGATATCCAGAGAAGTTAATAATTGTGCCTGACGTCTGGCTTCTGAGAACCCTAAAAACACAAATTTTCTGCCTCCCCTTGACCTTCCTGATGAATCCTGCCACTTTGAGTCAATCAAGATTCAGCAGCTCAGGCGATGTAAGACATGTGAATCAACAGAATCGTCTCCATTGGCAATGGGAAAATCACTTAGGGAAACACTTTGGAAAGCAATTTGGCATTAGTTCATTAAAGACAAACTTCATGTGGCCAGGGATTTAGCTCAGTGGTGGGGGCACCTGCCTGGCAAGCACGAGGTCATGAGTTTGATCCTTGGTATGGAAAAAAAAATTCAAGACAAACTTCACCTCCTGTGTATGTAATAAAAAAAAGTCTTGAAAAATGTAAATCCAGAGCCATGTAAAGGTCATTTGGCAACAGTGTTTACAATAGAAACAACTAAAAATATATATATATACCCAGAAAGAAAAAGAGAAACAACGAGACAACCCCAATGCTTTTTTATTACGGGGAGAAGAGGAAAGCTTCGGCGCAGTCTCATGACCAGCTATCCCCAGGCAGTGAACGGACGGCAGGGGCACAGCAGCCAGGCTTCTAACCTGTGCTTCACTACTGAATGCGTGTGTAACTCAAGAGTGGGCAGACCGGGCAGGGGAAAGGCCAAGGATGGAACCAATGCCAGTGTGACCTTTTCCTGTAGCCTCCTGAGTTCTCAGTTTCATCATCTCTAGAGTGTAGAAGATGGTATCTATATGATAGGCTTATCATGAGGAACAGATACATACACATGTCCATTCATGTATGTATGTATCTGTCATCTATCCACATATCTACCTATTTATCTCTATCTATGCATGTGTATAAAATTAGATTCAGCAGTGATGTGATTATATGAATTCTACGCATTTTCTCCTGTTAAATTTCATCTACTAAATACCTGTAGGATTTGAGTAAGAATTCAAATGTATTCAATGTTCATACTATTACGCACATGTTGACGAGATCATTGCTCTTACAGTGTAACTAGATCACCTATAATTAATATACTAATGCCTGATTATTTAAATGGAACAATAGCAGCTGTGAAACCCTAAAGGATAATATTTATTATTATGCATCCTTAGCCACTTATAGAAAAAGACAGACCTTCCATATTTTTGAATCTTAACTGAGTTTATATTTAAGACACTATTCTTAAACATGATGTAAAATCACTCATCAAAAAAACACACTAGTATAAATATTTATTTCAAATTAAACACTAAGTTTAGAAATGGTGCAACTATTTCTCAGAAACACCAAAATAAATTTAAACTAGAATGAGTCTTTGGATTCATCTTTTCAAAGCCTTGATTTTTTCAACTGAGGAAAACTACGATACAGGGAAGCTAACAAATTATATAAAAATTACAAAAATTGAGGTGGAGACACTGAGGTAGAGACTATTCTAGCTGTTAGTTCTTTTTTTTTCCTTTTGTACCAGGGATCGAACTTATAACCTCGCGTTTGCCCAGGCAGGTACTGTGACAATGAGCTATATTTCCAGCCTTAGTTCTCCTTTTTGGTGTGTGATACAAATGCATTTTAAGGGCTGGGAGTTTGGCTCAGTGGCTTAAAAACATGTCTGGCAGGCGCAAGGTTGTGAGTTCAATCCCCGGTGCTGCAAAAAAAAACCAAATGCATTTTAAATAAGTACACGAGACAACACAATAATTGTGTGGACTGACCATGAAACAGCTGACATCTCACTCAATGGTCTGGGGCTCTGTGGTCACTGGTCAGAAGTCCCGGGGTCTCGGAGGGAGGAAGGCTGGCACATATGCTGCACAGGGCCTACTCAGGCAGAAATCCCTAAGGGCCTGGGGCAGACTGAGGGCTGAGAAGCACCCTTCCTCTCTCTGAGTTCACTGGGCCTCCCAGCTTCAGCCCTCACAGCTACTTCCAATGAATCAAAGACGATCCACACTTAATAGCAATTTCTAACATTCTCCCCTTCAGAGCCCTCATCTAAACAGAGGCACCTCCCTCCTATGGCCAAGGTTTTTCTGCTTCCTTTCCTCCCCCTTCTCACATTCCTGCTGGGCTCCTACAGGCCTGGGCTGGCTGAGTAAACTCTTGTCTTCCCATTCTGTCCATTAAGCCACTTTCTCACTACAAAAATTCCCACTTTCAACAGTTTTATTTGACACATCTGTCAAGACATCATGAGATTTTGTTAAGTGCCACAAGGTTTTTCCTCCGATTACTCTTGTCCATCCAAGTCTTATTCTACTCTGAGAGATTTATCACTGTCGGTCCACAGAAATATTTCCTCCAACATGGCCAATAGCTCCCTGGCCCTTGGTGCACCCCCTTTTTCTGAGACACCTACACCAGGCTCTAGAATCTGACTCCTGAGTACCTGTCCTTCTAAACACAGTTTACACACTTGATGCAGCCCCGTTCTAACTTCTGTCAATCTTTTTGTCTCTTCTTCCTTTCCTTTAAATATACGCACACTCCTATGTTCTGCCTGTAAGGACTGATTCTTCTTCATAGTTTTCTTGGTTATTTTCCCTGCTCCAAAAGCATCACCCATATGAGTTACCCGTATAAGTCTTCTCCATAAAATTCTAGGAAGATATTTCCAATTGCTCGTGATCTCTATGAAAGGTCAAGTTCTTTCCAGAAATTATATTCATAATCATGCTTTCTCCCTTATGCAATACTCCTAGTTCTGACTTCTCTCTCTTGGTTTTTGATGCTGTATTTTCTCTGTCATCTAAGGCCAAATCTGTGACGTTATCTTTACATTCTCTTGCTCATTTGCCTACTGTATGTTTATTTCCAAGCCCAAGAGTATGTGTCAAACATGACCCTTTATTACTTCTATTGATCCTGCCTTTGTTACTTTTCAACTGTGGAAAGAATTTCTTCATGCATCCAAGCCTGGATCCTTGGGTTATTCCACTTTTCTCACTTTTAATATACACAGTGTACTTGACATAGTTCTTAAAACTGATTTACGGTTTTCCTTTCATGTTGCCATTTCTGGCTTGCTCATCATTGGTTATTATTTACTGTATCCTGTAAAACATTTTCTGATAGAAATGGTTTCTTTGGCACATGAAAACATTTACTGAATAGTTATTATCCTAGGCTCTTTGTGGGTCCTGAGTACAATCATATGACTATGAATAAAAAGTGGCATTACTTCATGTTTACTATTGGTGCATTGAGGATTACGACTGACTTCTAAAAGGTCTTGTAGGAAAAATATTTCCCCAACTTCTATGTATGACGTGAGTCAAAGCTAAACAAGGGTCTTTATGACATGACTCTCAGAGCCATTTATATGCTCATAGTACTTGCAAATTTCCTAGAAAGTGAAGGGGGATACAGAACCACCAACTTTTTGTACCAAATACTTAGTTCTTTTATTCAGCCTAGCAAGGCAGGTCTGTGGGATTCTCCAGAGTTTATGGATGGAGAAACTGATGCGAGGGAGCTCAGTTACAGTATATCTCTCCCAAAAAACTGCTAAAACTTTTTGCTTCTTTGTTTAACATGTGACAACTTCCGCATACCATTACTTGCTCTGTCCCCTTCTATCTAAGCCGACCCAGACCTTTTTTCTGTATCCTCTTCATTCTTTTCATATAAGAATACATATATGATGCTTACTGCAAATCCTTTGAAAAATCGTAAAGCACACACTGGATCAACTCTAGCAACATAATCTCTTACGCAAAATACTTGGAGCTAGATGTGTATCTGAATTGAGAATTTTTGAACACAATTGTATTACTATTCATATACTGAACAGAAAAGCAAATGCATCTAGAATCAGCACAGTAAAATATTTCCAAAAATATGTGCAGTGGCTCACACATAGTGAAATAAATAGCACCATAAATAGTTTCAACACAGGTTTAGACATAAAATTAGCAAAAAAAAAAAAAAAAAAAAAAAAAAAAAAAAAAAAAAAAAAAAAAAAAAAAAAAAAAAAAAAAAAAAAAAAAAAAAAAAAAAAAAAAAAGCAAAAAAACAAAACAAAAATAAAACCAGGGATCGAACTCACAACCTCATGCTTGCTAGGCAGGTGCTTGTGCCGCTGAGCTAAACCCCCAGCTTGGTTACTTTTCTTCTCAGCACTTTTCCCACCCTGTTAATTGTTCCTAGAAGGATATGTGCAACATTCTCTACACAGATGGGCACACACACACACCCTTATGGATTTTAGAGTCTGATGATAACAGTGATTTGTAAAAATACTACCTAAGCCTCTTACCTTTTACATGCTTTTCACTATTTGAAAATTACTTGAAGTAATTATAATTCAATAGCACAATTTGCCACAAACAGATTTTTTTCATAGTAAAATCAATCATCATGTTGTTATGGTTTAGATCTAAAATATCCCCTGGAAGTCTCATGGGTTAAGCCTTACGTGTCAAAGCAAATAATTGTAACTACCATTTCCACAGGAATGAGATGAGATTCTTCATACTCCAGACATTGTTTCATCTTCGTTTTATCTCAACTTTTGGCTTAAAAAATTTAGCAAAAACATTAATGACTAACAAAGTAACAGAAAACTCTATTATGTTTACCTTCAAGTAATATTTTCTGAATTATGTAACTTTAACTGTTGTATAAATCCAAGTAAGTACTTTGAAAAATTAATAGGCAATCATTTTTAAAACGCAGTATTTTGTTTGGGAGGGATGTTGATGTTGTATGGCTTTTAGTTATATCCATTACTAGCATTAAAGACCTGCAAATAAAAACAATTCAAAATTTATTCTCAGTATATTTTCCTTCTTTTGTTTGGCCCTGCATGTGGTCTGAGAGTAGAGATGATTTGTGGGCTTGATGGGTTGTTCATTATTTAGTTTTTAAAATTCCTACAACAAGAGTCTCTGTTGATCAGAAGCAATCTGCACTCTCAACATGGGTTATAATTTATATATTTTAAATTTCTGAATCTGCTTCCATGATGGCAGAGGAAGATATTTAAACATTTCAAACAGATGGTATAAGCATTTTGGCTAAGGTGAGTCTATAAAAATGCCATTATCTAAAATATTCCAGTTTCTTAATGCTGATCAAGTAGCAGGCAAACTCTAATCTCCTATACTTATCTCACCTAGTCATAACCCTTCTCCACTAAGTACTGGTGCCATCTGTCAGTGTTAAAGAAATGACATCCAAACTGGTGGGGGTTCAGGTACTTCCCAGAAGAAAAATCAGGAGATTTAACCTAATATTGAAGTTTGACAATACCATCCTATGAAACTTCTCAATGGTTTGATATGCCTGAATTGTTTCACAAAGTATTTATATTAGCCAGTTTTCCTGTCAATGGAACAAAATACCTGACACCTACAATTTAAAGGAAGAATGGTACAAATGGGCTTATAGTTTCATGGGATTCAGTCCATAGTCAGCTGCCTCCAAGACAGCAATGGTATGGTGGAGGGCCTGGCAGAGGAGAGCAGCTCAACACATTACAGCCAGGAAGCAGAGAGAGAAGGAAGGAGCCGGGGCAAGAACACATTCTCCCAGGTCACACCCCTTGTGCCCTGCCTTTTCCAACAGGGCCCCAGTTCCTATATCAATGACATTTTGCATTTCTTGTTTTTAAAATATGATTTTTAAAATATCATAAATTTTTAAAATATCATACATCATAAGTGGTAGCTTCTGCGTTCATAGTGTTCTTCATCCCAACCATAGCAGTGTAGATCGTAGAACATTAAATGTGCCTTTGATGTTCTGTAATTCAGTTGTCTTGCTCACCCAGAGACACCGCCCCTCCCAGAGCCGGTCTCATTTTAGCTGGTCTCATGACCAGCTCCAGGGCACACTCTTCGCATACAAAGGCTGTCACACAGAGATTCCCTGCCACCCCCTCTGCTGTGTTCTCGCATGCAGAGCCTGTATTCCCCTGCCCTAATCCCAGGGCCTGGAAGCAGACCACTGAGGGCACTTCTACACCCTTAGGCTGCTGAGATTATCAAAACCAGACAATCCTACACCCACCTGCCCTGCCTCCATGCTCCTTGTTACCCAAAGTGCGGTGAGGGTTTCTCCCCATGTCCCCTCTTAGCTTCTTCTGCCTGCTGAGTGGCCCCAGCAACTCCCGTGTGTGCCCGGATGGCATCCTGTGCCCTGTCCTTTGGGAACTGTACAGTCTTCTCAAAGGGAGCTGTCCTCTGCTCTGCTGGCCTCACTGGACATCAACAATGATAAGAAAAGAATCTGCACATCAGAAGAGTCAACCACTGGGCCTGTATCTTACTTGTTTCTGCCGCTTTTCTTCCCAGTTCCAGATCTCAGTGCAGGAGACGGTCAAGCCCGGGGCTCTGACTCCTGGTTACAGTGGCTTCCCATGCCCAGTGCCTGAACACTCGATTCAGTGCTCAAGAGATACTGATGCTAATATGGCCCAAGGTTACTACTTATGTCTAAAGAAAACATGACCTTTTAGCCAAATTTGGTCAAAATGACACCGTGTGTCAGGTTCAAATCAGAGGCCAAGTGCAATTCCTGCACTGGCTAGCTGCTGTCTACTCAGCCACTCTCCCAAGCTTCCAAAAGGACTGCGTGCTTTAAAAGGAGTAAGCATCTGTGTACCAGATGCCAGCACACATGCCCGCACCCTTGTGTACTCCACCTAGAAAAATCCTACTACAGGCACACGTACAAAACCAATACTGAAAACACGTAAAATGAATGTTAGATTAATATATTTTTATTTCTTAGAAAATAATTTGTTTGATAATCTATGCACACTCATTGGTGGAAAATTATAATACTGGCAATTACATTTTTTTGGCAATGGAAAAACATAGAAAAGATCTACGTTGATAAATTTAATCATTATATCATATTTGCATATTTGAGCTATAAAGCAAACACATAAAACATTGTTTTTCTCATCATTTGCCTGCTGCTTTCACTATTAAGAATAAATGTGGAAGCTGGGCGTGGTGGTGCATGCCTTTAATCCCAGCACTCAGGAGGCTGAGGTAGGAGGAGCATTGTGAGTTCAAGGCCGGCCTGGGCTACAACGCGAGTGCAAGGCTGACCTGAGCTACACAGTGTGACCCTGCCTTGAAAAACTAGGGCCGGGAGTTTGGTTCAGTGGCGTAAGTGCCTGTCTGGCAGGCGTGAAGCTGTGAGTGTGATCCCCAGTGCTGAAAAAAAAAAAAAAAAAAAAAAAGAATAAATATGGAAGCCGGGCAAGGTGGTGTTTGCCTTTAATCCCAGCACTCGGGAGGCTGAGGAAGGAGGAGTGTTGTGAGCTCAAGGCCGGCCTGCGCTACAGTGCGAGTGCAAGGCTGGCCTGAGCTACATAGTGCGACCCTGCCTCGAAAAACTAGGGCCGGGAGTTTGGCTCAGTGGTGTAAGTGAGCAAAAGTAATTGTGAAAGGGAAAAGGAGGAAAGAAGAGGGAAAAGGAAAAAGACATAAATCTGTATATAGGTAAATGTAAGATAGCTAAAATGACTATACTGCTGAATATATTAGTTATTGAGAAAGAATAGTTAACACTCATATGATTGGATCAATTTTACATGTCTACATTTATAAATGTAAACAACCATGTTGAAGGTAATGATACACAATATTGCAACCATTGTCAAGTTCCTATCATCTTGTTTTGGAAACCTATAATGTTACTGCTGTGGAAGAAAAAAGAACAAATGTGGAGGTGGTTACAGAATTTTAAGTTATATTTTTAGTGATTTTTGTTAGGTAATAGATTACTCTGACTCTGGAGTTTATAATTTTTGGTTGAGGAGAAAAAAACTATAAATAACATACATCTGTTATTGATGTATACCACAAAATACTACAATAGCATAAAACTGTGGAATATATTAAGTACAGAGTAAATGCATACAGAGCAGCTTATTTTACATAGATGTGAACACAAGATGCATCAAAACACATCCAGCCTTCTTCATACACAAAAGAGAACATGGCAAGCAGTGTGATTCAGCACAGGAAACAGAGATACTGCAATTGTTTAGCATTTATGCCATGGATAGAATCTGCTCTACTTGCTTCCTGAGAATTTTAGATACCTAAGCTATTTCTTAATAAGAAGGATCAATTCACTAAACCTGGAAGTTTGCATGCAATTACTGGCTGACTGCACAGGCCATCTTTTCCTCACTCGTCCCCAGAGCTCTGCAGCTTGTGTGTGAGACCTACAGACAAAAGTACACTAGTCCTAAAAAGAAATATTTATTATCATCGAAAAATGAAATTAAACTCAAATTTGTCAAGTGAGTGTTTCAAAATACAATGAAATATAAATATGAGTAATTAGGACCCAGGATAAGGTTTAAAGTTCTAAGAGTTAACTCAGTTAATGCTTGCTAAGGAAAAAGAAGAACAGCTGTGCCTTCTTGCAGATTTGTCAATAATTATCTAAACTAAATTTCTGGTAAGTATTTTTCATGTATTTTAAAATTATATCTTGTCTTATAAACTTACACTGAATAGTCTGTTTTACAAACTTGAAAGTACTTTAAATGGAAACCAGAAAAGTAAATAAAGTTATTTCCTTATAAACATAAACACAATGAATGTACCATCGATCGGGGATAAGAGATTAGCCAGCTCAGCATGAAATAGCAATCGAAAACAAATACATACAACAGCTTTTACAGTAAGCAAACAATAATGTAAGATAGTGCAGATGATTTTCTTAAAAAGAGTCCTCGTCAGAAAGAGAGATCACGATTGCATTCATGTGGATTTGTAATTTGAGCAAGTTTTTCATGATCTGATTTTTATTCACCCATCCTAAATGACACAATTGATTGCACTGACCATGAAGTTACATTGGTCAAATGATCTGATGGACAATAATTCTCTCTTTTTATGGTTCTAGTGCTGTTCAGAAAAACACGGTCTCTTGCAAAGATGACATTGGTCCCACAAAAACATGGCTCAGAAATGTTTCCTAACTATACAAAGCTACCCTCCAGCAATATATTTTTAGTATTTATTTTATATCCAATCTCTGCTTCAACATCGAGTGGAGACAGTTATGCTAAGGTACAGAAAATCCTACTGCAAAACAGCAAGTAATACTAATGCCATCCACATTAACTTCAGAATTGAACAACTGTTTTGCCTCCAAACCTTGAAAGAATTCATATAACCTGTCTCTTTCTTGTGGCAGTGGGGATTGAACCCAGGATCTTCACCCTGAGCTACATTCCCATCCCCCCTTTTTTTTCTTTTAGACATACTCTCTCTAAGTCTCTATATTGCTCTTATTTTGGGCTCCAATTTGTGATCTTTCTGCCTCAGCTTCCTTAGGTATTGGAACTTTAGGCCTGTGCACCATAACCCATTTGAAATTTAAAAAAAAATTTTTTTGACACATTTAATCTTTTATGACTATGTCCTTCAACCTATGGTTTAAACATGACAGGCTTATTTTTGACTAGGAGAAAACTTCTGGCCAATCACTCCCCTTGAATGAGAATACAAACTAAATGGGCCAGGGATGTAGTTCAGCAGCACAGTCCCTGCCTTGAAAGGGCTAGGTCATGAGTTCGATTCCCAGTAGCAAAAAAAAAAAAAAAAAGAAAAAAAAAAAGAAAAAAGAAAAAGAAAAAGAAATAAAAAATAAATAAAATAAATAAAATAAAAAGAAAAAACAAACTTAATTGCCCCATTGATCTTTTAAAAATTTCCTTTGGAAATAATCCTTTCTCCCTATAGCAGACTTTTAGCCTCTAGGCTGCCTACTTTTTACAGGGAAAAAGAATTTCAAATAACAAGCATACATTCATGAATTTGCTGTACATTATTTTCATTTCCTTACAGGTTGGCAAAAAAGTGGAAACTTAAAGGCATGTGAGTTCCGCTTTTTAAGCATTTATTATGTGTTAGATCCTGTGCAATGGGCGGGTTTAAACCTAAATTCTCCCTGCATCCTCCGGATGGATCTACTGCTCTCTGTGGTAAAGTAAAAGCTACTAAAGCTCATTATGTTCACACCTCTTGACCCAAACTGACCATTCAGAAACACAGGACCTCTCAGGCCATTTCCTTTATTCTAAAGAAAAAGCTCACTTCAGCCAGCCTGTGAGAGGAAAGAGGAATGCATTTGGCACGGGAAGATCTCTACTGATTAAAAACCCTGAATAACTCTGTTGTTTTCATTTGTATAACATAGCTCAGAATTCCTTCTTAGTACTTGATGATAATGGTCTTACTATATTAATTGAGAAAGATCAGTCAAAATATACAATGCAGATTGAATTTTACTAAAAGGACTTAATTTCAGATAAAATTTTGTTGAACATGCAATTTCAACTGCAAACTGAAAAAGATTTGGAACAAATGGAGCAGTAAACACTTGAAAAAATTTTTATCATGATAAACTTCTTGAGTGCTTACTTCAGCAGTCCACATATTTGAAAAACTTCTTGAGAAAACTGTAGCTTTTGTGACTTTATAAGTTAGGAAAAAACCACAAATGACTCTTGTTTACCCAAAGGACATTAACAATTGGAATTGCCACAGTGATAGATTCTTTCCCTCCTCCAACATCGCAGATATTCCAAATTTTTACCAAAAAAATCTAAATTCCAGCATAATGATATAACTACAATTGCTAAAACTGTACCTAGCAATTGTGCATTCATTCTGCTCATATTTGTTTAGAGTCAACTGTGCTCTAGGTGCTACGCTTCAAGCTGCATATAATCTACTGCCACTAGTGGTATATATTTTGAAGTAGTTACCTCTAAAATGAAGGCAACCCTGCCCCAAAAAAGTGGCAACAACTATAGCATCCAAAGCTCTGCAATATTTTTGCATGTCAGCAATATGCATTGTTAATACCACACCGAGGGATAGCGACAGGGCTGAAATTGTTAGGAGCCAATACAAGAAAAAAATATTTAATCAATGATATTTCACAAAATGTTTAGGAATCAATACACTCTTTGTATATTACTCCAAGTCATCACAGGAAAGCAAGTTTGTCCTTAAAAGTTCATGCCATCAACTGTGTTTTTAGAATGAATGGAAACATTTCGTCTATAATGCAGTTGATCACGTTCACATGGCAAAGATATTCAATAAATAAGTCAACCCATA
>RJWM01043781.1:0-13623 GCA_004363535.1 Dasyprocta punctata | reverse complement strand
TTGTTTCATGTACTTTGCATGCATTTTTTCATTTTGTCTTCACAATGACACTGTCAGTTCACAGTATCATTCCTACGTATGGTGGACCATGAGGATTGGAAAGATCATATAAATGAGCATTAACATGCATATATTAAGTGGTAGAAACAGAATACAAATCAATGTATGCTTGATTTTAAAGCTTGTGATGTCAACACTTCGCCCCGCCTTTCAGAATTTTGCTATTTGTTCCACACTTGCCTTTGCCTAGGCTGTTCTTCTTCCCCAGATTGCTTTCTCCACTCATCCACCTGATTGTCTTCTCCTCACACTTTAGAAATCAGCCCATACATGGCCCATTTGGAAAGACTTCCTGCTTACTCTCCCAACCTCTCTTCTATTGAGTTATCTGACTCTTTGTCTTCTTATTTAGCGCAGTCAATTAAAGCACTTAGAAAATCATATTTAATATTTCCTACAACATATTGTGAATTCTTCAAGACAAGGTGAGTGTGACCTTATCCTCTGCATTTCCAATGCAGTGATTGGCCTGCTGTAAACAATTAAGGCAACAAAGTAAATGAAGGAATGAGGTCAAGTGCTGAGTTAAACATGCATTTTACTTTGACATCAATCTAATGGAAGAGTTGCCAAATTGGAACAAATAATTAGCATCTAGCTTTCATCTCTATTGATCCAATGTTAAATTTACTAATTTTACTTTCCTATATGTTCTACTTGTCTCTCCTCTGTCTTTCTGCTTTTGACAGTCTTTGTCTGTGTATGTGTGTGTGTATGTGTAAATTTTTCATATATCTCTGATATGTATATAAGACATAATGATACTTATATCTAGAATACTCTATCTATCTATTTATCTATCACCTACCTATCTGATTATCTAGGTATATAAAAAAAGAAAGAGCAAGTTGCAGATATAATATCCCTTTTAATTATTAAATACTTTACTGTAAGTTATCTAAAAGTAAGGACATTCTCTTATATTATTATAACACACTCATCAAAAATGAATTTAGCAATGATTTAAAACATATTAATTCACAATTGATAGTCATTATTTCACATCTTACTAGTTATCTTAATAGTGTCCTTTATGGGTCTTTATTTTCATACCAAAACAACAAATTTTCTTTAGTCATCATTTCTCTTGTAGTTCATTTGATCCAGACTTATTTTTTTAATCATTTTTCTCTTTCCCTCTCTTACCTTCATTACTTTGCCATACATTAGAGTATATACCAGTTACATTATAACATATCTGATTTCTTTGATTTTTCCTCATGATTTGACTCATTTTGTGCATTTTTGGAAAGAATTTCACAAACATTACGTTGTAATCTCCACAGTGCATCGCATCTAGAGGCACATCTTCCTTTATTCTCTCTTGTTTTCATCCAGAGGATCAGTAATGCTAACTTTTGATCATTCCTTTGAGTGACATCTTTGGTTTCTTCCCTTTAGAGAAGTGGTTCATATTATCTAGGCATTAATATGTCAGATATGAGAAAATGTTTTGAAATTACATAAATATTTGTTTTCTCTTACAAATTTTTCATTCTTGCCTGAATCAATTACCATGACCACTGTGCAATAGTGATTTTCTAAGTGCATAATTCCTTGTTTATTATGACATTATTCCATACTAAGCAATACCCCGTCTCCCTTATCGATTGATCGATTGATTTTAAATATATGCACATAGTTTTTTGTTGTACTCAATGATATATAATCCATACAAACGTTTTGAAAACCATAAGATGATTTTATATTTGGTAAGTGGAATGCTTTTAAGTATGGGCTTTCTTCCAATGTCCTATTGACATTTTATACAAATTCCTTTTTGTTACTTTTCCTTGTGTGAGAATAGTAAGAGTCAAGAAAATTTTGGTGTGAAGACAGAAAGTACTGTGCTATGAAAATGAATGTTTTTTTGAAACATGAAAGCTACACCCAGCAGCCTGCTGCAGCTCTGGCGTATCGGTGACTTAAGTCTTTTTCCTGACATCATTGTGGTAGCTCAATATCAACCATTCCACAGGAGTTTTCTGTCTTTCCTTCGCTTTTCTCAGGAAAAATGGTTGTAATCATTTGCCTGCACATGGCTGAACATTTTCAAATCTGATCTACCAGTTTGTTCTAGCTAAGTCAGCAACCTGCATAGAACTTACTATAGCTTTCCTTAAAATTCCACATGTCATGCATAATACTTCTGAAACTTCTGTCCTAGGACTGAGTCCTTAGGAACAAGCTATCAAAATGGGAGAGAAACAACAGATAGGAATAATTTACCCCTTAGGTCATCCTGCCAAACATGTAAAAGAGGAATCATAACCTTAGAATCATCTGGTAGAAACAGGTCATTCTGATTCTGAGCTTGGCTCTTTGGTGTCTCAAAGGGGTGTGTGTCTGGAGCTGAGGAGGTCCCTTCTGAATAGGCAAATGCAATTACCCAGCTTCGATGGATGTAGCTGCCATTTTAGGTTCACTGATTCCTCTTCCCCTCAACCTTGTGGCCCCCATGCCAGACCTTTGTCTCAGTGCAGCCCATCACAGACAACTGCCCTAGATAACTACAAGTTAAAATGCTCAGGTGAATTTGTTCAAGAAAGTGAGGTCTTTATCAAATTCTTATTTAAAATGTGTGTGCCCAACTGGAATATTTATTTATCTCAGATTGATAAGCAAACTTAGGTTTGTTTGCATCAACTCCAAATTTGTTTTGACACAGAAATGTTGATGCTGAAACCTGGACTAGGACATGATCACTAGCTTTTACCAAAAGGGTGGTCCTCAGTGTAGGATTTCTCTAATGTGACAGTACTTGAATATCCTATAGAGCTTTAACTGTAATAGCATGTGAAAGGCTTGCTCTATACTAAGAGGAGTTGTAGCATTCTTGAACAGATACAATTTGAAGAGCTGTTCTGTTCTCAGAAAGGTAGTTGGGAACAGGAAGTCTTTAGATACACTTTTAGAAATACACACACACACACACACACACAAATACACATAAAAGCACTCTGTGGTCTGCTGCTAACAATAGAAAATAAATAGTATAAATGGTATATCTAACACATTTTTCTTGTTCTTGGTTTTTTTGTCATATAAACTGCAATTTCTTTTGTATAATTTATAAAGATGGAAATATAAAATTTTTGTTCAACTTGCTTTTATTATTTGTAGGATTGTGTTCTGACAAATCTGCTTGTGACAAGCAGAGGAACATTAAAGCCCGACACCTGCTATTAAGTTGGAATTTTTGATGAGGTTCAAAGATGGATCTTCATGACCTGGAAAAATAAATCAAGGTCACCAATTGACTCATGCAAAGTCTTTTCAGCCATTTATATTACAATGTAATTATAGCAAACTGATGTACAATCCCGGAAAAGATGTAACCTAGTCACATTGATACATATGCATTGTGTGATGAATAAATGAAAAGAGAAAAATATGCCTAGGAAATTGCCTATAGTATTCATTTTGAGGTGGTTCTACCAATTGTACAACCATTTTAAAATAAACATTAGTTTCTGGATCCCGCCTTTCATTGATATTCAGATTGTCTTGATTTACTTTAATTTTGCTAGTATTCATTTATTATTACTACTACTATTACTGCTACTACCAGTATTGCTACTACTTGCACTTAAAACATTTCTATTTTGCCTGATTCTAGAAATGAACATTACTCCAGAACTAAAATATTCTGCCTGATTACAATGTTGGAAAAACATCTAAATATATGACACCACATTTTACACCAAATACTCTGCAGAGGGTGTGTGGAGTATTCCTATGTGCAATGTTGTTCAGAAATTGTAGAAGGAAGGACAGGCCCTTATCTCTGGAGACTCTTACTTATCTCAGATTTAGACTCAGTCTCATTGAGTCAATTTTATAGCTCTCTACCCTGGGAATATTAGTAGAAATAAAAAATAGGAAATTTCATATGAGACTGTAGATACAATTTCTTATTTGCAGTATTTTATCTCTTGGATGAAAAGGGGGAGTGGTTGTTGACAGGCAGTTTGCATGAAATCTGAAAGACAATAGTCAAGAATATGCTGGTTTTAAAATATAACAAGGAAATTTTTACCATTATTTTGATTTTTTTCTTTAAAAAAATATGCATATCAAGGCAGTTGATTAGCCTTTTAGTTGTTATTAATCAAGAGCAGATCCTTCCCTTTAGTTATCGCTAGGAGGAAGAGAAATAAAAAGCAAACAGAGAAAACTCCAGAAATGATGAAGAAGCAAATATAGGTAATGTAGTGTGACTGAAACAAGCACTCATTTGCAGGTAGGGGAAAAGGGGAGTATACCAATACATTTAAAAAGCTGAAGAAACTGCAAAACTAAATCAAATCAGGTAACGCAGAGTAGTATGAATGGGATTGTATCACTGTGCTTTTTCAGTAGTTAATATGCAGATAGAGCACTTTTGTGGAATTAGTTTGGCTCCTGTTCAGTTGCCAGCAATATCAATACTAAATCTCTCATACAGTTGACTAAGTAGGAGATTAACATTTTTTTTAGAATCACTTTTCTATTTGCCTTAATAGTTGATTTCTTGTATTGAAAAAAAAAGTCTGTGGTTACTCCACAAACAAATGATTTCACTTAAAGACGAAGAGAACTGTAGACATTCTAGGTATAAAAAATTAATGGTGAAACTTTAAAAGTTTTTTTAAAAGACAAGATTCTTTTTTGCATTATTTTTTCAAATTTTCAAACTGCAGGCATAATTTTAAAATGAACTTTTTTGTGTGTGCTTTCAGTACATAATGATTACATTCCTTGTATGGAGTCAATGCATATAAATAACACATTCTCATTCCATTTTTTCATTGTCTTTCCCTATCCTTCCTCCCCATTCTTCTATCTCTTGATTCTTTCCCATTTGAGAAAGATCTATCTCCCCACTTCATATTATATAACTTTTATTTTGCTCTTTATTTACAATTTGGGTTTCTCATATATGAGAAATCATGATACTTAAGGATTTGTGTTTGGTTTATTTCACGAAACATTACGGTCTCAAGGTGCATCCTTTTTCCTGAAAATGACTCAAGTTACCTTTCTTTGTGGCAGAGTAATATGCCATTGTGTGTAAATATCACATTTTCATTATCCATTTATTTATTAGTGGACATATAGACTGTTTCCAAGATTTATACATTATGAATTATGCCATTATAAACATGGATATACATTGTAATATATCTTTAACTCTTTTTGTAAGATACCTAGTAGGGGAATAGCTGAGTCAAATGAATTTTGTAGTTTTAGGTTTTTTGAGGACTGTGTACACCATGTCTATTTAATATGACCAGTTTTTGTACTTTTGTACAAATGTCATTTTCTGGCTATGCAGGTCAATTTTATCTTTGTTATGAATTTATTTTAAAAATCACATTAAATGCTATTCAATATACCTCCTATTTCTTTTCCTTTTTATGTAATAAGTAGATGTAACAAAACCGTACATAGCTACCTTGCACCATGTTCTTGAATTAAGTTCTAGTTTACTTTGTGTTTCATCTACAATTTTCCTTTTTAGGTTTGGCACTTTGTATATAAAATTAGAATATCTGCCACTAGTATTCTAAATTCTTCCAGACAGGACTATTAACATGAAAAAGCAAAGCTAACCCTCCAATCCTCCTCCCTAAAAGAAACACTGCTTCTGCTTATTGCAGATCATCTTTCAGCCAATCACAATGACAAAATAATTGTATGACCAATAGATTAGTCAGGCTACATGGGCACAAGACACCAATTCTGTGGCAGAAGCAAATGTGTTATTAAGAAAGTAGCCAAGTAAAGGCATGCTGTCCTAACAATGCTCACGCCTCCTGGGAATATAGAATGCTTTCTTTGAGCAAATGTCAGAGTACAGTGATTACCATAATTAAAACATACATATAAGGCACATTTGTAACTGTTTAAAGTTCCAACAAGTAAAGATTAGTCCCAACTGGAAACCTGTCATTGTGACTGTGGCCTGAAGATACCACCGAGTTCAGGTATTACAAGTAACATCCATCTGAAGAAAGTACAACCCTAAATTCAAGGGCTCTGTTTACCTCCCGGAAACACTGTACCGGACTCTATTTACTCGTTGTGTGGTTTGGAAGAAAATATAAACTTGTTGGCTTCAACCCACTCATTTTTTTCTAACCAGGCAGCAGAAAGTGAGAAGGTTTGGGTCTCATGTTTTATGGAGAAGCCAGAAAACATTTCTCCCTCTGTGAGACCCTAGCAATAAAACAGTCTTGAAAGTCGTATTAATTATTATGCATAAAAGGTTGAATTGGCGAGCGTCATGTCAATTAGTTCCTGGGCTTACTTGAAGTCTTCAAATGCACCAATGCCATGAATAGCTGTATGCAGTTACAGATTCCCTGTAATTTAAGGGGTCTGTATATTTCCAGCACCTGAATAATTTAATTTTTAAAAAAGATGCAGTATGTAATTCACCAACCTGCCTCTATTATTAGATTTTTGGCACAAGGGAAAAATCGTATGTGTGTGAGTGTGTGTTCATTTATTTTGTAGAGCAGTTTAATATAAAGTGATGGTTGGTATTACTTCTATTCATTTAATAACCCAGGTAAAGATAGAGATTTACTTTTCAGAATAGTGACTACTAAGGAATACTTCTAGCCTATGTCATTAAAAACTAACCCCAAGGTTAAATTATGAACACTGAATTCAATTAGATGTCTGCTTTTAAAATAATTTCCCTTAAACTGTCCTTCATCTTAAATATAATTAACTTCAGTCACTAAATATTTACATTTTATGTAAGAATTATAAAAGATTTTAGAGAAAAAGCATCTTTTGATTATGCCGATTAACTAATTCAACAAATATTTGTTAAATACCTCCATAACTGGTTACCCAAGTGGAGGTGATAACACCTGAAGATATTTTTTAAAATGTATTGGCATTTTTTTACGATATGCCAATGAATTGGTGATAACACCAACATAACACTAGTCTGCTGGTCCAGGCATGTTATCAGGAAGAGCGTGTACTACCAATCCCTCTTCAGGTAAAGCAGTTAAGTTTTCACCTCTGATATCTCTGTGTCTCCTCTTCTCCAACATCACAGGAGCTTATTCAGTCACTAGCAGGGACACACAGGACTGTGGCACACATACAGGCTCAGGTGGGTCATAGGGACCCACACACAAGGCCCAAGCCTTGTGTGAGATATTTCTGAAGCCTGCTTCACATGGTGTCTCAGAGAATGCCCAGTGGGCTCTGCTCCAGTTTCCCACATGGACATCCCACACTTAACTTGCCTTTTGTTCCCTTTTCTTCTTTTCTGTGTCTGTGTCTTTGACTGAAATCACCATACAAAGGGAGAAACTCTCTGAAGACTATCTTTGTTCTTTTTCTCTGCGATATTTATATTTAACTGTTACTGAATCCACTAATATTGAAAGCATAGGTGGATGTTCTTAATATCAATCAGAAATGGTAGTCAGCAAATATGCCTGGTTTCTACTAAATCTTCTTAATTAATGCACACCTAGAGACTACTGGCCACCCCAAACCTAAGTTATATTAAGAAACAAACAGTATATGATTACATACAGATTAAGGAAACAAAATAGAAACTGTATGGGGGCAGAAGGAGAATATTATTCAACATAGATATCTTGATAACATATCAAAATGACTATAGTGCATGGAAAGAAGAAAGAAACCACTACAATAAAAGTCACATGAATTTAAGTGACAACAGGATGAAATTTTTATGAAAAAAATACACACATATGCACACATACACACATGTGTATCACTGATTCCAGAAAGCATATGTGCATTATAAAATAGTTATATAAAAGTTACAGAGAATTAAAGTGTATTTAATATGTTACTTAATTTCCTACTATTTTTTAAAATTCTCTATCATTTCTATCCTTTTTTCTGTTTTGCTTTTTAAAATAAAAAATAATTGAAAACAAAAGAACTTGAGAAATGGAAAAGAAGTAAGTGTATAATCGGTTTTAGGCAAAAATGTTTCAAATCATTAATTGGTTTAATGTGGCACTCATGCAGGCAGCATGTGCAAAATGCTGTAATGTAGATCACATTATTTCCTGATGATGTTCAACAAATGTGGTTTAGCAGCAGTTAGGGTTTTTAGTACACTTAGATTTAAAAAATATGTTTACACCACTGCACCATTTAAAATTTAGCAACCAGTCATTACTGTGAATCTTAGTTAAATCTTTCCAAAATACCCATTCACTTATTCAGCAAAGACTTATTGAGTATAAATTATTATGGTTTCCATGTTGCAAATATATTGATGTGCAACAACTGACATAATCTATGCCTTCATATACATATACTTTAATAAGTAATAGTGAAATTAATCAAATGATCATAAAAGTGAGTGTATGACTTGCATAACTTATGTGCAAGTGATACATTATGTGTTAAAGACGTGGAACATGGGAGTTTGGCCCATTCAGTAGGTCCAGCGAAGGATCTATGAGGAAGTGACAACTGAGCTAAGAACTGAATGATTGATAGGTACATAATTTTAATTGAAGTTTAGGAGTAAAAGAATTAGAAAATGACCAAATTTGTCTTTTAAAAAAAACATTTGCTTGGGATGTGTAGGGCTGAATATATGACCAGAGCTGATGTTATCAATCAACTGGGAGAGCTTGGCAAATATATTGCAAGAGGAAAGAGTGATAGCTTGAACAGGAAAAATAGTCATGGAATCTGAATGTAATGATGCACTCAAGAAAGAGTGGTACATATGGTTTGGAAGAAAGAAAGAATTCAGAACCCTGAATTCTGGGTAAGGCCATGAGGATCACCAAGTTTGAGTCCAGCCCATGAAACTTCCAAATTAGTGAGAATATGTCTAAAAATTAAAAAGGGTTAGGGATGTAGCTCAGCATGAAGGCCCTGAATTCAATTCCCAGTATCAAGAAAAAGGAAGAGAAACAAATGGAGAATGACTGTTTTTTTTTCTACATGATATATCTAGGTAGATTGTGGTAATAGAGTATTGTACAGAAGAAGAATAACTGTAAAATAACTGCAAGTGAATTCTTTTTTCTAGAGATTGAATAGTCACCAAGATACTGAAAGGGAATTATCACTGAGCATATGAACATGCACGAGGCTGGAAACTGGAGAACAGAACTGGTTTGGAGATAAAAATGTTAACGATCATCCTCATGTACATTTGTAACTGATTTTGATGCTATAACATAGATTGTTTAGAAAGAGAGTGTAGGGTGTGATGAGGAAAAGTCTGGAAATTAAAGCACCTTTGAAGATCTCTTGTATTTAATATTCAGACAGTGTTCAAAACAAAAAAAAGAAAGCAAGTGAGGTAGAAAGAAAACAGAAAAGGTATAATCATAGCAGCTAAGGGAAAAGAGGGCTCTGAGAAAGTTTAAATGACAAATTCTGCTGATGGGGGAAGGAACAAATCTGAGTTGCCATTTGCTTTGGCAGCAGGTAAGTAAAAATAACGGAAGGCAAACCTTGGTATGATTACTGTGTATTAACTCTAGACTGGGATCAAGTTTGTAAAAATCTCCAGCGTCCTGACCCTGCAGAAATAGTGTCCGGACTAAATGAGAACTGTTTGGCTATTTGCTTAGCAGCACAGGCTTCATTAATGGAAACTTCAGCAAGGAAAGAGGAGGATTTGGGTGGACTCACAACACCCCTATAACCTCCTCCATACTCTTTATCACCAAGAGAAATTGAAATTCTGGCTCCTAACTTTAACGTAATGAGGCAAATCCGGGTAGCATAAAGTGACTCCTTGAGGAATTCAAGCAGCTAAAGATTCATGCAGCCATCACAGAGCTCCTTATGGTTAAACAACATTTACTGAGCACCCTAAGGAGGGAGCAAAAACCCTGCACTCAGGCATTTTTCACATGCCACCTTCTCCTATGTTACTTATACTATTGTATCTATTTTTTAGGGTTTTCTCTCCTCTCCCTGATAGTCCATGGTGATTTCAAGTAGGGTCAAGTTAAATTGTTAAGATTTCAAATGATGACCTGTGACTAAAAATCATTCCCTTTTGCCCTACGTAATTGCTTTTTTGTTGTGTTAATCTGTAATGAAACCATTGCTTGTTCTTTTTCCTGTAATAAAACTTTAATTTGGCAGAATAGATAGATTTTTTTTGCAGTTTCCAATGCTTATATATATTTGCTATATGTACTTAGTGGTAGTCAGGCAAATTTGCTAATTTTCATGTCTGTTTGCATCTATTATCACTGATGCACTCAATAATAGTTTACGTTAGTCTCTGTACTGTTAGGGTCCATCTAAACCACCTGAGAAACTTATTAAAAACACTCACCTCAGCCTTTAGTGTCAGCATTTCTGATTCACTAAGTCTTCTTTGGCATTCAGAAATATCAATTATTAAAAAGCTACTGACATAATTCTGGCTTCTACTGAGCACTTAGTGCAGGAAGCGTAGTGACAAGATTGTCTGTCTTACTGGACATGCTGAATCTGAGTCCTCACTCTGTCACTTAGTATCTGTGAGACCTTAGACAGTTCACTTAGGCTAAAGTTTTCTTATATGTAAAATGATATACAATAGTAGCTGAATCACAGTTTTGTAGTGAGGATCTAAAGGTCATGTAAAACTCTTAGCACCGTGTCTTGCACCCCGTTGATGGACGAGTTCCTTGAATAGCAGAGTCTATGACAGGAATTGGCTGTAGTTGCCTAGGAAAGATGATTTTAGGAAACACAAGTGAGGAAGAAAATGAGAGAAGGGAGAAAAGTTAAGCTAGGATGAACTAATGATCTAATGGGAGAGGGCATTCTGAGAGATGTCTTAGAATGGTCCCACTAGAGAAGGTATATATGCTGGGGATTTTATCCACCTAATTCTGTTCCCATTAGTTGAAAGCTGCCTAATAGAGATACACTGACCTCACTTCTGGGTTGTTGTGACTGAGGATGACTGATCAGTCCTCTTTAGCTTTGGAGAAATACTTCTGGCCCAAAGCAGAAACATGGCTAGAAACTTGATAAAGACCCTAGCAATGTGTATCAGGATGTCAATTAATTATGTGATAGTTTTATCATAGGCATTTACTACAACTGGTTAATCCAATGATATATTATATACTTAGTAAATGTTAGTCATATTTATTCACTGGATCAAGTTCATTACTTGCTTAGTTCATTTACTTTCAGGAAAACAGAATTTTTAATATGCCAATTTTATAGAAGTATAACTAGATATTTTGATGAACATTAAAATGTGCAATGTCATATTAAGAAGGATTCACGCTTTAAAACTAAGTTGTCTTTTGCCATAGTTAGCTCTTCTTCAATTGTGGTAAATTTAGATGGTGATAATAGAGAAGACTATATATCTCCAGAGTTTAAACTTGAAAAATATTTATGGGAATGGCAGCAGATTTATATAAAATTATATATTTATTAAAGATTTTCAATCATGAGAGTTAGAATTCCTATCCTGTGCACTGAGTTTGTATTTGTGGATTAGGTTGTGTGACCTAGGGTTAGGCTGACCTAAACCTTTCATCTCTTTCCTCTGGACATTGCACTACCCTGTAGTTCCTCTAGCACTGGTTATGTAATTCAGGTTCACAGAGTTTTATAAAGTGCTCCTACCTCAGTTTAATGAAAAAGAGTGTGCATATTATAAATTGAGTGAGTTGTTTATTCAAATAATCTTTAAGTTATAGAATTTAATAATTTTCTGTTATCTTGAGTCATAGAAATAACTTCCTTCCTAATGAGTGAATTCATTTTTTTGTCAAAATGTTTAAGAATATAGATGAAAATGAAGAATAAAATTATGTTTTGAAGCTACTTACAGATAGAGGATTTCAGAAGTAATAGTCATTAACCTTTTATGAATTTTGGGCAGATATTGGCAAAAAAATATTCACTACGCCCATTTTATGCAAAAGAAAATTGAGAGAATAAAAGGAAGCATGGGAGAAGGCTAAACTTACTGACTGATCTTCTGGAAGAAAAATAATTACTTCAAAATGTCAACTTGTTATTTAATTAGTATCATGAAGCAACACAATGCAATATATTCCTTGTGAGATCCTTTCATCTTCCTGTGCAGAATTGAAACAATAGCCCCAAAGGAGCGTTTTTACCTAAAAGCTGATTTTGCTGTGATGGAGAGGTGAAATCACTGATATGCTGAGGAGTGATTTTGAAGTGGGAACCAGTGCTGTGTCTGCACTTGGGCAGAGCAGACCAGCTGTGCTAGTTGTTCTGTTGGAGGAGACACCTGCTGAGCTGGTAGCTGGCATGTGTTCCTTAATTTCTTGAATTATCATATTCTTATAATCAGCTTCTGAGTCATGACACCATTATAAAGGCTGAACTACTAGACTCCAGGAGAGTTTCTAGGCGGTGTAGTCTGAAGTGGAATATTTTATTTAGCCTCTTATCATTTGATGTGGTATAAGTATGTGAATTTACACATACGTGCATATACACATAGGTTTTTATGTTTGTCTTACCTAAGCCATAAGCCTCTTATAATAGTTTATCATAATGAGGTTTTAGACCCTCAGATAACCTTCAAATAGGTGAGAAATATTATCTCACTTAAGAAGCCTGAATCAGAGAAAATATATTTGGATTGTGGATACACTAAGAGAAGGAATTATCATGTTTCACAGATATATGGCAGAGTCTAAAATAATGGATACACTTTTAACTGAAAATGTCAATGATATTGTTTTCATAGTTTAATGATTAAATTTTTTATAAGTGTGATAGATGAAGTAACTCGGTCCATTATATTATGTTTTGATGAAGCTCCAGCATGACTTTTAATCTCTTCCATATTCTTAAATCAGTAGATGCCATTTTATTGCATACATTTTAGCATTTCATAAGGATGTTGTAGACTTTCATAATTTGTACCAATTCTAAATTTTCTGTCCAGAAAAACAACTATGTTTATTAGCAATCTAAGTTATATTTCATAGAACATAGTGATAGGTTTAGAAAATATCATGTCTTCTTTCTGTTGTACTTTTCAGTTGAAATTACTGATAAGACTAAGCTTACATCACCTAAAATTCAAAGGTTTCAAGCATGGAAGAGATAGAAGAAGATGTGGTGATATAAATATGAGATTTCAGTAAAAGAGCACATATTTAGGAAATGGTATATGCTCAGATTAGTAACACATTGTGTCTGAAGTAGCAATGGACTTTCATGTGGAAGAATCAACAGGTCATTTCTTCATGCTCTACTGAGGCAAATATTGATTCTCTCAAGCAAACTAATAATGTTTACTTTTCATAGTTGTAGTAACTTCAAAGCATGAGAAAGAACTAATTAATCTGATGGTAGAATCTAATATGAATAATGATATATAGCAAAATAAAGCTTCCCAAATGTTTGTAGATCCATGTTGCAGTGTCCTTGTCTTTGGGTTGTGCATGAAGGTGGCAATATTAAATTTTCTGGGCCAAAATTTCCATCTATATGATGATGATTCATATGTCCATATTTTCAGACAAGATTTCTTTCTATAACCAGTTGAACAGTCCATATACATGCTGATAAATCATCTATGCTAAGCATACCATA
>RJWM01043780.1:0-13631 GCA_004363535.1 Dasyprocta punctata | reverse complement strand
CTGTTGTTACCATTGACCTGCTGAGTATATGCATCTGCCCACATCATATTGGGCAGATCTTAGTTATGCGATCTTATCTAGCTTGGAAGAGAATCTTGGGAATGCAATTTTTAGCTGGTCAGCCAGGGAACAACTAATATTCAGAGCTCTATTTCTAAGAAGGGGAAAGTGGTTTCCTGAGGACAGTTGGCAGCCACAATTGGTAAAGGATTGGGGATATTCTCTTAACCCTGAGAGCAATGAGGAGTCATTGAAAAAATTTAAGCAGGAAATGTCAGGTCACATTTGTGCTTATAAGCAATCACTATGGTAGCTGTGCAGGAGGGAGTACAGTGAAGGAAATAATACGAGAGGTGGTGAGGAGACTATTTGGCAAATCTGCTGATAATGGTGATTGAACTGGGTGAGAACAGCCAGAAGGGTCCATGGGTCCAGGTGGGGTTTTTTTTTGTTTGTTTGTTTGTTTGTTTGTTTTTTACAATTCATTTGTTTTTTGTTTTTTTGCAAGTGAAAATTTACTTAAACAAGGACTAGATTCATCCCTATTTTTCACTGGTCAGAATTTCTTCTGGATCTCCTAGCCTCATGATGTCATTTTAGTAGAACTAAATTTCTGTAACCTAAATATGTATTGTGAGAGCCAAACCACTACAATTTCCAGTGGAGCCCAGCCTGTAATGAGGTCAGACTCTGCTCTCCTACTATGACATGAGTGGGGAAAGAGTTTAGAAATGACATTTGGTAGACTATCTTAAGGTCACTTAGTGGTCAAGAAGGCTATTTGGCCCAATGCTGGTGCATTCTTGAGGAAGTGGCATTTGAGGGTCCTTGAAGGACCAGTAGGGTAACTTCAGCTAAAATGTTGCAGAAAAACTGTTCAAAGTTCTCCCTGTTTACCACATGCTCCCTCTCTAGTCTTGTCTCTGGGGCAGAAGATGGAATTCTGATTGTTTTAATATGGAAACTTAAATTTAGTTTTTGCTGCCTTTGTGTTACACACTCGAAGGATGGAATGTGAACTTTTTTTTTTTTACTTCCTAAGAGGGTCTGAAAATTAAATTCTCCATGTCCCTGGAAGAAACCTTTTTTTTTTTTTTTTTTATTGCGTTGTCTGTGTCTGGGTCTTATCAGAATACCATGAAAGGAAAGACAGTGGGTTGGGAGGAAGGCTGAAATTTCTGTATAAGCAGGACTTCCTGAGAGATCAAGGAGGGGAAGCAGGCATTCTGTCCTTCCCCCTGGAAACAATGGCCATGGTCAGGGAGGGGCCAGAGTTCTGGAAAATTGGGCATCCAGCATCCATGCCCCAGCTGAACCCCAAGCTCCTGAGCCCCAAGTGTGTGTCACGAACAACTGGACCTCTACAACCTGCAGAAACAGGAAGACAAGGGATCTCTCAAAGACCAAAAAGCCCCACCCCAGAGGCCTTGACACTGTAGGCAACCCCAGGACAGAGGAGTGGGAGCCCAGGAGTGATAAGGTTGAGTTTCTCTGCCAGCTTAGCAAGGTGGGCACTGAGTCAGGATGAAGGCAGCCTTTAGAGAACAGAACACGGGACCTTTGTTGCTGCACCCCCAGGGTAGGAACTGAGATTGATGCTCACTGCAGCTCCCCTTCCTTTCCTGCAAGTTCCTGTGCTCCAGCAGACTAGGCTGATCTGTCCCAGGCTCAGGGCTCTTTCCCATGTCCCTTCCTCCATTGCCTCTAGTGCCTACTCCATGCCAGCCCCCACCTTACTCCCACTACCTCAGAGGCCTCCTCTACCCTCCTCATGGTGTCACCCTCTGGAAAGAGGGACATGCTTTCTGTGGTGCTGGGACCTGGTTTCCCATCTTGGTTGGAGGCTTCATGAAAATAGAGATGTGACCCTTTCTCCTAGCTCCGTGCCGGTCATCCCAACACCTGGTCAGTGAGTGGCCTGCCACAGGGCCCTGGGCTGGAGCTACCTGGAAGAGGGGTGACCATTTGGCAACCCCTGTTTCTCACCTCAGCCAGGTCACAGTACTTGGTGCCACATTGTCCAACACCCTGATTGTGGTGCCAGGGCCCCTCTGCCTGTGGTATTCAGACTGCCTCCGGAAAGACCACTGTTACCCGCTTAGAGAGGTGATGTCATGGCGCTTTACCCATTCCCTCCCCCACAGGCCATAGATGGGCAGATCTGCTGGAGTCTGCTGTTGAGAAAGGCACGCTTCGTGTTAAGAGCCTCTGAGCTCTGTGTACACAGGACCACGGCAGATGTAAACACTCCGGCCTTTCTTCTCAGCTCGATAAACCTCAGGCTTTCAGGATGAGGCACTGCCCGGCACACTCCCGGTGTTTAAAGAAGATGTCAACAGCAGCCTGCGCTCTTGGCAGAGGCTGGCTCTCCATCTCCCAGCTAAAGCCCAAAACCTGAGCCACTGAGGCCCATGCCAAGGGGCACAGAGCTCGTCCTTTCCAAGGGATCCTGTGGTCTGTAGACAAAGGGGGCTACCGATGTGCGTAACTCCAGGAATGCTAGGGGGACCACGAGATCCTCCTCCACTACCTGCCCAGCCTGCACAGATCCTATGAGCAGAAGAACAGTATTCCCTTCACCCCCTGACATGGCAGTATCTTAAAGTCTGCTCATCATTTGTTATTCATTTATTTACCTGACATTTATCGAGCATCCACTATGTGCCAGTGTGTTCATCATCATACGTAGTACCCTGCCCAAAGTTGTCTAAGATTCTGCCATTAGTGCTATTCCTGGTAGTTTAAGACTCATAAATATAACCACCTCCAAGTCTATGTTATCTAGATATAAACAAATAATATATATTATACACCTACAATTTCTCGCCCCTTATCTCTGAGTCATATTTTGAATGTTACTCATTAATGTTATTCAGTCAACACATAGACATCACATTTTGTCAGTCACCCCCATAGACTTTGAGAACAAGATAGTCTGGGCCCTGAGGAGCCCTTCTCTTGTGTGACAGGGAAGTCACCACAGAGAGGTGGCCTTGGTCAAAGAGGAAGAGGCCAACAGACCAGCAGAGGATAGAGGGATGAGATCAGGGATAGGGGCCCCCATCTTACTGCAGATGAGACCCCAACTCTCCAGGGGTGCTCACAGCTGTGCTCTAAATGAAGATCAGACCAGGGCTCTGAGTCTTATTCATGAACCCAACAAGATATTAAAATCTAACTGAGGGAACCATGCAGGCCACCAACTTTATCCCACTGAATAAGGATTTGAGAGAGAAAGCAAAACCAAGGCAGCATCTACTATCTGCCATCACTATTATTTCCTGAAGGAAAAGACATTTTTATGTGAAAACACAGGAAGGGCATGGTCTCAGCATGAAAGATGATTCTTAAAACCAGATTCAAGGAGATGAATAAAACCTCAGGACCTTACCCTGGTTGCCCTCCAGTTACCTGGTCCCAGTGAGATTCATGACTGTCCAGCACTCCTGGTGATCAGATGACCACAGTGCTGTCCAGTGCCAGTGTCCCATGTGACCTACTGCAGGCATGCCAAAGCAGTCTCCAGGGCAGAGACATCGAAGAAGGACCTAACTCAAAATGCCTCCCAGAGCCCCCTTTTCCTTCTGCCCATTTCCCTTACACCTTGAATCTGCTCACACATTTTTCTCCTCCAAACTCCATAAAAAACTATTCCCTTCTGCTGTGGCTCGGATGTGGTTTCAGTCTGTTCCCCAGGGGCTCATGTGTTGGGAGCTTGGTCCCAGTTGGATCACATGGGACCTTTGAAGAGTGGAGCCCAGTGGGAGCATCGAGGTCACCATGGCTCTCACAGACCTGGTCAATTCTGGAAAGATGGTTCCTGTGAAAAAGCATGACTGGACCTCATCAGTCCCTCTGGCTTCCTGTCTCACATGCATACCCTCCATGAGCTGACATAGCCTGGGGCTGGGTGGTTGCCAGCACTAGCACCATGCTATTGGGATTTTCATTCTTTAAAATGGTAAGCTAAGGGCCAGGAGTTTGGCTCAGTGGCTTAAGCACCTGTCTGGCAGGTACAAGGTTGTGAGTTTGATCCCTGGTGCAGCAAAAATAAATGAATGAATGAATAAATAAATAAATAAATAAATAAATAAATAAAATGGTAAGTTAAAGAAATCTCTTCCTTTTTTAAGAACACATACACACACGTGCACCTTTCTGGCAGTGCTGATGACCCAACCCAGGAACCTTCAGCATGCTAGGCAGTGCTCTCCGTGAAGCCGCACCCCACCCTCTTCTTCCCATGTTACCCCACCTCAGGTATTCTGTCACAATGGAAGCAGTCGAGGCCACTGTCCCAACTCCAGTCCTCAGGCCTCTAACCTAGAGGTCAGGATAAGACAAATCAGCAAGGAATACTTGTGCTCCCCTTTCCATGGAAATGGAGTGGCCGCTGTTCACCTGGGGAGAACGCTGTCGTGTTCTTTCTGCATCCTCCTCAAGCTTCTCTGCCACTGACAGTGCTCAGCGGTCACCCCATGCAGGTCTCACTCCAGCTACACAGAGCTGCCTTGTGCATGGTCACACCCTTTTTCGCATGGCCCACATCCAGTGACCCATGTGGAAGTAGAAAGGACTGGCTACTTTTGCCCAACAGAGCAACTCCAACAGGGCATCTAGCTCCCAGCGACCATCAGGTCGTGCAAGGACCTGCATCAAGCTCAGGGTCTTCCTCCTTCCTCCCTGCTTCCTTCCCTGCCTTCCTCCAACATTGGTCCCCATGATATCTCCCTAATCAACATCCCATACTGGTCTCCGAATCAGAATCTGTTTCCTGTGGTATGCAACCTGCACCACAGGCTCCACAGTCCCAGCAGAGCCACAGGCAGCCCTTTCCCCTCCAGTTGCTGCCGGTCTGGGACTTTCACACACACCTGGATAAGCAAACCCTCATCCTCATTGCTGTGTCAATAAAGAAATCCAGAAATTTGTTTTCCTCTTTTAACAAAGACTGGCCTTCAAGACCATTGTCTAGCTGTAGACTCAGATACTGGCTCACAGAAGTCAGCAAAGCTAACTAGTAGCCCCTCTGTGCTGGTTGTCCCCCCACCAATCCCTTCTAAGGCTCAAGTCTTGTAGCACATACTTGGAAAGCTGTAAGTGCATATGATTTAAGGGGGAAATAAAAACTCAGATTTAGTAGCTCCAAAATGTAATCCCCATCACATACACAGCGGCAGTGGCAGGTCATTGGCTAGGACTGCTATTTTGGACTTCTGTGACCAGTGACATGCTCTCCATCATTCCAGCCCGCACTATTTGCACCAAAGCTCAACAAATTCCAGCTGCCTGAGAGCAGGAGGCCAGGACAGCGAAGAGAGGAGGATGTCTTGTGCTTACATTCTTACTTCCACACATTTTGCTCTCAAGGCCCCAGGGTCAAGTGAGGATGAGACAGAAGCAAGTCCCAGAACTGATAGGATACTACTGCTGTTGCTGCCACCAAAAGAGATCAAGGAGACCCTTTAGCAAGGGACCAAGGTCCAAACTTACCTTGGTGGCCTGCTCTAGAGAGAACAGATCTCTGTTTCATGGCTAGGGCCAGTTCTATGGGGAGCTGTCTCTGTGAGGACCGGCATCTCAGGGACCCCCAAGCACACACCCACAGGAGAAGCAGGGACCCCAAGAAGCATCAAGTCCCCAGGACAAGGACTGGATCCCCCAGACACAGCACACACTTCACACAGCAAGGGCACCAACAGTGGGTATGGCTTCTGCATTGATTGCTCATGAACTGATCCAGAAATTCATAATCAAGAAACTCTAAAAAGAAGCTCTTTCATTTTCAGCATATGTTTAAGCTTCATGATGTATGGCTCGGTATTTTTATTTTGAATTCCAGGGGCAGGGTAATCTTTTCAACACTAGAGACCTCTAAAGGTCTTTCCCAGCTCTGCCAGGGAGGCAGGAGGCCGTGGGATGGAAAATAGAGAGAGGACAGGAAAGAGGTGATAGGGAAGCGAGGGAGTGGGGGGGAGCATGAGAAACTCAGGCTGTGGCAGGCAAAACTTTGGGAGCCCCAAGGCCACACCATGCCAGGTAACTGGTGAGAAGCAGCCCTGCTGTGCTTTAAAAAGGGACACACCCTGCCCTTCTGACCCTGCTCCGTCTCCAGGTGCCCACACCACAGGTGTGCACTGGTGCACAAGTGCATGAGTTCACACCACAGGTCGGCCACTCACATATGGTTGCTTGGAAACATTGTCACAACATTGCCACAACTTCCCTTGACACCTAGGAAATATGCACACAGAAACAGAGCAGGCATCTCCCGCACACCCACGGCAGCCTCTCTGGCCTATCTGGGGTCACAGAAGCTGCGATGAGCCACGGCTTGGTTCTCCAGGTGGGACTCCTGGATCGGTAGCATCAAGGTCACCCAGGACCTGGTTAGAAATGCTTTGGATTCTATCTTCTCCCTCTGGCAAAGCCCTGAGCTGTTTGTGGGGCTCCCTTGGGACTAAAATTTATGTCATGCATTTTTATGTGCCATTTCCTATATGATTTACACTTTTACACGTGTTATCTCATTTAAAACTCCTAAGTACACTATGAGAAGTACACTGTTTCTCCCCTGTTCTTTTCCAGTGGGGTAGCTAGTTCCCCTAGCTGCCCCCCAGCACTCCCACTCCACCCTGGGCTGCCCTGGGACCCAGTCCTTTGTGCTGTTGGCATGGGAGAAGTGTCTTGTCATCTGACTGCAACCCCACCATTGAAAGCACCCTAAGACACCCCCGCTCCGATGTTCTGAATGTTCCACTAACACATTCTCTTGAGAAAGATTGAGAAACTTGCTCCAGGTTACCAGGCTCAGACTCCCAAGTGCGAACTCGAATCACTTTCTAGATGCAGCTCCTGTCCGGGCCTGAATGTAAACACCGCTGAGAACTGGACTCCTTGTGCCACCCCGCACACACACCGTGCCAATTCCCCTGCAGTATCTCCTTGCTGCGCAGCCAGTCCTAAATCTCCCAAGACAAGGCCTAGCCATCCAAGCAGGGGGTGGGGCGAGGGCAGGAGAGCAGCCCCACCCCTGGAGCAGGCAGCCCCCCTGCCAAGCTCTCACCCGCCTGTGCCACCGAAGAGCTCCTGGGAGAGCTCCTGGGAGGCAGCGGCTACGGGCAGGCAGCTGAGGACTGGGATCCCCCAGCCTGTTCTGCGCCCCAAAACCTAGTCAGCGCAGTCCCAGTTGGCCTATGGGATTTACCGAGTCCTCTGTACTTTCGTCTCATGTGAAATGTTTCCTGAGTAGCATGAGGAGAGACGTGGGTTCAAATTCTGACTTCTCGCCTACTTCCTGAGTGATCTCAGCTGATCACATCCCCTTGTGGATTCTCGGTCTTTCATCTCTTTGGTGAAGAGGTTGAACTGATGATTTATGAGGACGTCTCCTGTTCTGAAACTGTGATTTGGATTCTAGATTTCCACATGACTTTCCAGAGGCCTTGCCAGGACACAGGAATCTGACATGACAATGGCTTTGGACCAGGCTTTCTGCTCAGCCCAGCTCATCTTTGCCTGAGACGTAGGTGTGGCCCCCGGGCTGGACGAGCCTCACTTCGATCTGTTCCTCTCTCTGCCCCCCTCGCTCCATATACTCAGAAGATTTCTCCTCCATAGCAAAGCCAGGAGGAGTCCCAGGCCCAGAAGCGGCTATGGGGGCCTGTGTCATCACAACTGACACCAACATCTCGTCTGGTCTCGAGAGCAACACCACGGGCATCACAGCATTCTCCATGCCCAGCTGGCAGTTGGCACTGTGGGCCACAGCCTACCTGGCCCTGGTGCTGGTGGCTGTGACAGGCAATGCCACAGTCACCTGGATCATCCTGGCCCATCAGAGGATGCGCACGGTCACCAACTACTTCATCGTCAACCTGGCCCTGGCTGACCTGTGCATGGCTACTTTCAATGCCGCCTTCAACTTTGTCTATGCCAGCCACAACATCTGGTACTTCGGCCGTGCCTTCTGCTACTTCCAGAACCTCTTCCCCATCACAGCCATGTTCGTCAGCATCTACTCCATGACAGCCATCTCCATCGACAGGCAAGAAGGGACAGCAGGGAAGCTGGGGGGTGGGGCACCTTGCTGGGTCTGTGTGCCTAGCCTGTGGTCACACAGCAAGTTGGGGGGCAACCCAGGGAACTGTCTCCCAAACCTGGTCATGATTCAGACCTGTGGATCTTGAAGTTGGAGACTGTGGGACCAAAGCAGGCAGGGTCAAATTTAGACCCAGGAAGGGCCTGGCACTGGGTGGCTATTGGAGGCTGCAGGGAACAAGTGGGCTGTGTCGTGGGGACCTCTGGCATGCTCTTCTCTGAAACTGACCTTTGCTTGGTGTCCTTCTGTCAGTACAAGGATATTGTGCATACTGGTTTTCTGTTCCTGACATGTTATAGCAAAGAAAAGAATTCACTGTTGAATATAGTTTGCATCTAGGCGTAACAGGGCCGGTCGTCTGCTGAGTGCTGCTCTTCAGGGTGCAGAGTGCGACCTTCTGAGGTGGGGGCTTGGAGGAGGGGTGTGGAGGAGTTAGATGTGGCTTTTAAAAGCTGCAGGCAAGGGTGGTAGTGCTTAGGGGAGTGTAGCGTAGCCTGATAGAAACCGGAAGGGAGGTGAGAAAGGTGATGGGTTGTGGGGTCCAAGTTGAGGAGGCTGTGACCCTCAGACAGAGCCCCAATCAAGGTGAGATGTGAGGCACGAAGTCCCCCCACATCCCCACCCTGCCCCACTGCCCCAGCAGCAGTTGTCACCCACAGCTGCTCACTGCTTGGCAAGGGCTCTCCTATTCCAAGGTGTTTCCGGGGACTTCATTAGGGAAAATTTTATCCCTAATTAAAAATGGGAAGTTTGAGCACCATTCGTCTAAGTCTAACTTCAAGCTTTATATCCAGGGACACTGAGGCTAGAGGTTAGCAGGATCATCTGATACCACAGCAAAAGTCAAGGGCAGAGGCAGAGGCCCAGAACCTAGGCCTCTGGGGTGTTGGCAGGGGGGAGAAGTAACCTCGTCATGTCGCTGTACTCCAACACTATCAAAGGCAACCTGGCGCCCACATGCCCTGGGTTTTGGGGGGCATTGTTGATTTGTTTTTGCAGTCATGGGAATTTTTTCTTTTTTTCTACAAGGTCTCACTGTGTAGTTAAGGCTGGTCTTGAACTCAGTATGTAACCCAGGTTAGCCTGGAATTGACAGCAATCCTCCTGCCTCAGCCTCCCCTGTGCTGGGATTACTAGTATGCACCACCATGTCCAACTCCAGATATGGAGATTGAATCCAGGTTCTTGCTTTTTCTAGGCAAACGCTACCACTGAGCTACATCCCAGCACACCCCCAGCCCCGCCATTTTTCTGAATATCTCACTAAGATTTCTTTTTTTAATGGATCAAATATTAGAGTGATTCGTCTGTGTCAGCCCCAGTTCTAGGCACTGGGGATGGGTAGATAATTTGGGGAAACAACAACCCCAAATTTCCTACCTCACAGGGCTCCCATCTGAAGGATGGGGTAGGCGGCAGAGGGCCAGGCTGAGACCCGAGGGCCAGACAGGCAAGATGAATAGTCCAAGAGAAGGTGGTGGCTCAGGTCAGCTGACAACAGTGGAGCCTCACCCATTCATTTCTCCACTTTTTCATCCGTTCATCCATTTAACAAATATGTGTCCAGGTCCTTCTGTGTACAAATGCTATTCTGGACTTGGCAAGTAAATGTACCTTCCCTGGTGGAAGTTTAAGTCATAAGTATATGAATAAAAAAATTCTATGTTATATTTGAGGCCATGAGTACTATGAAAAAATATAGCCTGTCAGGTGTGGTGGCATATGTCTGTAATCCGAGCACTCAGGAGGCTGAGGCAGGAGAATCAGTATGAGTTTGAGACCAGTCTGGGTTATGTAGTGAGTTCAACACCAGCTTGAACTACATAGTAAGATCCTGTCTCAAAAAAACATTAAAAAAAAAGTGAAAGGAAAGGGAACCCAAGGTGCCAGCCAGGCTGTCTTGCTGGATGAATGTCATGATGGGTCTCATTGTGAGAACAGGTTTTGAGCGAAGATGAGAGTCCATGCCTGGATGAGAGCTCATTCCTGGATGCGCACTCCAGACAGCAGGCGAGACACAAATGCTTGCTGGGCAGCGTCAATGTCCACGTAATACCCAAGACGCCACTGCACTGTGAACTTTCCTGCTCTGCAGGGGCCGCATAAAATGCGAGGCCACATTCCTGCCTTGGTCCCATGGCCCAGATTAATCCAGGGAGGAAGGTCACCCGGGCCAGAAGCCATTTCTGGTGATGGAAAGGAAGTAAATAAATAGGAAGGAGCATACTCTCCAATCCCCAGCTCGGGCTGCCTGGGCGCACTTCTGGAGCTCTCGCCTCCTTCACCGACAGCCCTAGGGCAGGAACTCTTAGAATCGGTTCCCAGAGGCAGAAATGGAAGTCCAAAAAGCTAAGGCTACTCTCGACTCTGCTGCCAGAAAGCACTGGAGCTAGGAGTCAGATTGGGATCCGTCTGGATCTACAGTCCCAGGCCCTCCGTAGACAAGGTGTGTACTTTGTCCTCCTTTCCACCCACACCCTAGAACGGCGGGAGCCTGTGCTCCCAAGTGACCCTCATCTCCTATGACCCTGCAGCATTCTACAGGGCCCAGGTACATCCACAGGCACAGGAGGATGGCAGTGTCACAGGGAGAGTGGAGAGGAGATTCGCAATCCTGTGGTTCAAGTGTCCATAACCGGTGGTCATGGACCTCGGGGAGGAACCAGAGGGTTTGTAAACTTGTGAAGGGACAAGAAAGTCACAGCCACAAATGTAGACAGCAGAGCAGTTTGCCGTGATACAAGCAGTGCTGGGGGCTTTGGCACCAATAGGACTCACAGATACTTGTGTTGTTGCAGAAACTGTGAGCTGGGCATGGTGGTGCACACCTGTAATCCCAGCACTCAGGAGGCTGAGGCAGGTAGGTCATAAATTAGAGACTAACCTGGGCAATTCAGGGAGATCCTGTCTCAAAATAAACAAGGCTGAGGATGTAACGGAGTGGTAGAGTACTTGCTTAGCATGTTCAAGGCCCAGGTTAAAAGACCAGCGCCCCCTCCCCTCGCAAGACCTCAACGTATCACCTGTGATCATCACAACTTCAAAATTACTGCAGATCTGCTAGGTCTTGTGTAGTGGGCTGATAAAGAAGTGCAGACACTACAGTGTCCCAAGTTTATTTATGTTTTGCTAACTATATATTCATATGAATCATGTTCTTTGAGTGGGACCTTTGTGCGTGGGAGCCTTTGGGTCTTTTGATCTTTGAGAAGCAGACAGCTCACCCCTTCAGCGGGGGCTCTAAACCCATGGGGCCTCAGCCACACAGGCCCCAGGAGTTGTACAGGCCCAGGCCCACAGGCTGTGAGGGTCCTGGAAAGCCAGGGGAGCCAGCCCTGCATCTTCCCAGCCTCTGTCTCCTGATGTGGAAGACAGACACGACACTCCCTGCCTAAGACCACAGGGCCCAGAATTGCCGAAGAGTGGCTCACCCACAACTTCCCCAGAGCCAGGAGAGCAAGACGGGCCTGTTGGGGCTGACTTCACCAGGAGGTGTTTCACAAGGACCCTGATCAACACAGAAGAAGCAGGTGCTCCAGACTGAGAGGGGCAGCAGCACCACACAGAAGGCCATTCTGGGCTATTCCCTGAGCACAGTGAGCCTGAGAAGGCAGGGGAAGCGCAGACAGAGGCTGGAAAATACACTGGCCACACACAGAGGGCCTTGAATGCCAAGTTCAGAGGTCTGGGCCTATACCGTCCAACATGTGCCTATTTAAATTCACACTGATTACCATGTAAAGCTACGCTCCCAGAGTTCTGTTCTGCATTGTGTTAGTACCAAATAGGACGATGTGTATGCAGAATGTTCCCATCACTGCAGAGATTTCTGGTGGGCGGCACCGCTCCAGGCTTCGTCCAGGAGACAGAAAAGCTGTGCTGAGGTTTCTGATGAAGGCGGCTTGGCATAGGGCTGGGCTCAGACCAGCCCGAGCTGCAGGCTGATGTCACCTGGGCCTGCCCCAGACCGGCCTTCAGTGAGGCCGCACGGCTATCATGCACTCCATGCCCAGAGAGCCAGAGGGATGGGTTTCAGTGCATTAGCGTGCCAGGTGGCCAGGGAGGGTCACTGGCCCAGGGGGCTCTCCACAGGTCAGTTGCCACTCCACACCTTGGCAGTGGTAATGAGGGAGGAGCCAGGCTGTGGCCGAGGGACGGGGAAGGAAGGGGCAGTCGGATGGGAGGCGCCCACTACTCACACTGAGCTCTGCCCACAGGTACATGGCCATCGTCCACCCTTTCCAGCCCCGGCTCTCAGCCCCCAGCACCAAGGCGGTAATCGGCGGCATCTGGCTGGTAGCCCTGGCCCTCGCCTTCCCCCAGTGTTTCTACTCCACCATCACCGAGGACGAGGGCGCCACCAAGTGTGTGGTGGCCTGGCCCGAAGACAGCAGGGGCAAGTCGCTGCTCCTGTAAGACCTGGGGGCTCGGGGTGGGGGGGGTGTGCGTGCTCGTGTGTGCCTGGTTAGTGTCCTGTGAGGAGCTCCAGGAAGCACTTAGAATACCCAGGACTCACCCTGTGGGGTTAAATTGCAGCCCTGATGCAGGCAACAGAGAAAACAAGGGGCCAGGCTGGGCTTGGAAAGCCATTCTGGGAGGGGGATCAGGAAATGACAGATGACCCCCTTCCAGGAAAATGCACATGTAACTCCCAAACCAAAACACACAAAGCACAGTCCCCACTTGAGGCCTCCCCGGCTGGCAGATTCTAGGGAGTGGTCCTCAACACTCCCCAGCTCTCCCTTCCCTGCAGACTCTGCGCCCAGAGTGAATTCCCAGCCTGCAGTGTCCCCAAGAAAGAATAAAATGCTGCTCCCCCTTGGCAAGGATTGAGATTACTTCCTGATTTTATCAATGGGGAAACAGACTGAGGGAGAAACCCGACTTGCCCACCATCACACTTTAAATTAGAGGCTGGACAAGAGCCCTGTTCTTTGGAAAGGATCTTAAGTGTGGGAAGTTGTTTCCTATGCACAGATTTCCTGCCTCTCTCTGGGCCTCAGCCCCCACCCTGGACACTGAGGTGGGTGGCCTGGTTTATTTCTGAGGTCTTTCTAGCTTTGTTTTTTTTCTCCTTCTCCTTCCCCTTCCACGTCTTCTTTTGACAAGGCTTTGCTAAGTCTCTAAATTTCCCAGGCTGGGCTTGAACTTGACATCCTCCTGCCTCAGCTTCCCAGCAGTCTGGAATTATAGGCACAGACCACCAGGCCCGGTTCACTTATTTTTCTTTAAGTCAAACCAAGGCCCCCTGGAGGTGGCCCAGGGTGGGGCTGCTGGGTAGAAGCTGCGGGGTCCTGCTCCAAGCTCAGATGTCGGAGTCGCCCCGGGCCGCGCGCTGCCCAGGCCCCTGACTGTTTTCCAGGTACCATCTGGTGGTGATCGTCCTCATCTACCTCCTGCCGCTCACTGTGATGTTCGTAGCCTACAGCGTCATTGGCCTCACGCTGTGGCGGCGCGCAGTGCCCAGACACCAGGCGCACGGCGCCAACCTGCGCCACCTGCAGGCCAAGAAGAAGGTGACACCGGGGGC